>APFE030763993.1:0-33427 GCA_000404065.3 Pinus taeda | reverse complement strand
CTTTCAATTTTGTTGAAGCCCTATCAAAACCTGGGATTTCAGATTTCCCAGATGCCTTCTTATATTTTTCGAGCTCTACCGCTAAAGCTTGACAAACCCTATAATCAGGAAGTTTAGCACGTCTTAACTCATAAGAGGGATTAGGGCTAAAGGCATCAATATAGAAGTCCCGAAGAGATTTATCAGGAGGTTTATAATTTTGAGGTAATTCCTTAATAATATCATTGCACCCCTTATTAAATAATTCTGCAGTCTCATTTTCTTTCTTTTTAATGATACTGATAGCTTTTACGAGATGCCTTTCTTCTCTCTTATCTCCATACTTTTCCTTAAAGGCATTAATAATCAATTGCAAAGAATCAAATGAATTATGAGGCTTTTCCGTAAACTAGTCTAAATCATCCCCATCCAAGGTAAGAACAAAAAGGCTCATTTTTACATCTTCATGATTATATTCAACAGCCCTCGCATACTTACCTAGCCAAGAACCAAAAGCTTTCAGATGAGTATTAACACTAATTGCGTTATTCCCCTGAAAGGAAAGCAATTTATCCATCCCACGGTCTAGAAAATCATTGAGATAAGCTTGAATGTTAGCAAAGTTACAAGGGGCGAACACGTTCATGATGTCTTACTCAACCAAGTTAGGAAAAAGCAAATGGATATCAAAGAGAGCTTCTTGTCCGCGATTAACAAGAAGGGTACGAGAAGAGAGTTTGTGTAATCGTACTCTGAGAGCCCTTTCAGGATCAGCAGAAGGATTAACCAAACTTCTTGGATGTGTTCTAGCACACACTCTTGTAGAAGATAGAGGAAGTGGAGTCGCCACTCGGGCAAAAATCTAACTCAAAATAACCCGAAATCAAGGAATCAAGGAAAAGGAACTTATCCTGGCAAAAGAGATGAAAGGATGAGAAGAATGAAATGAAATGAATGTCGAAAGCCAATGTCCAAAAAATTGGTCCCCGGCAATGGAGCCAAAAAATGTTTTGTTGCTTGATGAGCTAATGAATGGCAGAAAAGATAAGATGATTAAAACGATGTCGAGGAAACCAAGGACAGAAAAACTCTATCCCAGGCAACAGTGCCAAAAAATATTGTCGCACAAAATGTCTAGGAACCACAACAACGGCTCCAATCGGGGGTTGTCACCCTCATCCCCAATCTCTCCATTTAATTTGTCTCCCTACAGCAGGCTAAGAGGGGTAGACCCTATGTAAAAATGGAATGAAGAAGAACTAGTTGGGAACCAACTAGTTCGGGAGACACAATGAAGCGATCAAGTACTTGATTAAGATTTAGCAAGACTTATAGGATTTGATTAGATTTTAAACGATTGATACCCATGCTTTATGGAGTCAATGATCTTGTTAGCGAAATTAAGACCAAGTAATCGATTAGCAACTGCTGCTTAGATGAATGACTATTTTATATGAAATGCAGATCCTAAAGCTGATGTGAGATGCAAGAATCTTGGTTAATTTTAGTTAAATGCCTATTTGAATGTGAATACTTCGATCCTTTCTATGTTGAGCCTGATTCTGTAGTAATTGGCAAAAGGAAGATAAGGTGAAGCACACTAAGATGTGATTAACGATTACTCTCCTGAAAATCTAATATACCCGGTGCCTCTGGCGCTACAGAGAGTTGTGGCTCTGACGACTACAAGGTCACCATTTTAAGTACTATTAAAAGTAGGTTTCTCAAGCAAAGACGGATGGATACCTATCTCTCTATCGACCAAGCTTATGCTCGGAAGTAAATTATATTTATGCAAAGCTAACTTAGATGCAAATGCACTAGATGATGAGATGAAATTAGACTTGAGGATTAGAAACATTTGTGTCGCAAAAGACCTCAATTACCCAAATGAAATGCTCACTTTACTGGATGAAGACTTAAAAATAAACCACTGAAGATATTACAATTAAACCACAAGCTTATTTCAAATATTTTTGATACTATAATAGCTCAAAGAGAACAAAAACTTCTTTCCAATTTAATATCAATGTCATAGATGCTCAAAAAATACTCAGCTTAGGAAACAAAGATATGCAATCTATTACAATACCACGACAGAGTATTTTAACAATTACTTGAAAATATTCGCAAAATATCTAGCATGTAACAAGCATCAAATTATTCAAGCAAAGGCGATCAATGTCAATAGATGCAAAATATTCTAGCAATTAAATTTTTAGAGATCCAAATACTTTAAAAAAAAACATGAAATTTAAATGCTAATCAATTCACAATCCTAGAATTAAAATGACTTATGCTTAGTGACCCAAATCTAGGAAAATTTACCACCCTCCTATAGTCACTCTTTAGAAACAAAAAAAAATTAAGCTGGTTTAACTATAAGAAAGGAAAATGTTAATACCACAAAAGTTTTCCTTTAGGACTTTACCTTTGGCCCAAAAGGAAACACCAAAAAGGAATTTTAAATTTTTTAAATTTGACAATTTTTAAAATTTTTTTTAGTTTGTATATTTTAATTTTTAAATTTAATAAAAAAATCAAAATCAAAATAATAACAATAAATAAAATTTAAAATAAGTAAATTCCAAAAATAAAAAGGAAAAAATCCGAAAAAAACAATTAACCCAAGAAGATCGAGTTTCAAAAAAAAAAATTATTTGTTTGTTTATGTTTTATATTTAAAAAACAAACAAAATCAAACAAAATCAAAACAAAATAAAAATCATAGAGCATAAAACCTAATCTACCTCATGAATACACAAAGCTAAAAAGAAAACGCAAATTGAAAAGTGAAATCACAAAGCTTGTTTGCAAGTCCGATGGAAGAGAAGAACAGCGAGGGCAGAAAAGAGTGAGTAGAGACATGTGGATCTAGACGAGGATCAAGGTTGTACACATGAATGCTTGCAGGTCTGCGGAGGAGGTAGCTACAAGCCGATGGCGGCAGAGACACAATTCGATGCTTTTGAGTTTGCTTGTGATGTAGATCTGGGCAGCGTATGGAATGCAATGGCGGTTTGATGCATTTTTTGCAGGTGAAGGAATGGACGCTGAGGGTATGGAGGAAAGGCAGGGTTGCAGGTTTGATAGAGCTACAAGCCGATGGCGGCAGAGACACAATTCGATGCTTTTGAGTTTGCTTGTGATGTAGATCTGGGTAGCGTATGGAATGTGATGGCGATTTGATGTGTTTTTTGCAGGTGAAGGAATGGATGCTGAGGGTATGGAGGAAAGGCAGGGTTGCAGGTTTGATAGACGAGGAGTTGTAGATAGGAGATAGAACTGCAAAATGTGTGAGGCTGCGGACAAGAAGAATAGCGAAGCCGAATGAGCAATGAATGCAAGCAACGAGCAGCAAATGCTCGAACCCAAAGAGCAGCAGGGGATGGAGGGGACAAGGAGAATGGAAAATTTTCAAAAGGTTTGAAAAATGCAGGCAGACAGAGGAAATAAGAGGCTTTCCATAAAAAAAAATCGAAATTTCTGCAGCAAAACTACAAAACAAAAAACCCAAGCAACAGACAAAATGGAAAATGGTGGCCCAATAAAACCCAAAAATTTATGATTAAGTTGATATGTTCTGCTTCAGATTTATTACTGAAAACCGTCTCCATATTTAATAAATAAAAAAAAATCAAACCCTTGGATTGTAAAAGGTTAGATTATATTCCTACAAGAATAATTTTCAGGCTAGACCTTATCCTCCAGGGCCTGGATCTGACTTCAAATTAAACTTCACCTTCATATTTGCAACATGTACCTAAAAAAAAAAACACCCAGAACCCAGATATACAAAAAATAAATAAAACCCAAGTCAGAAAACTCAAAAAAATTACAGATCTATGCACAGGAAACGCAGATCTAACGAGTATGAGTCCAACACCACTCTCAGATCTGATAATCTAAGGCACTCAACAGATTTTTCAATTTTGCATATAAAAAATTAAATTTTTAAATTTTAAAGGAGGTGCTTAGCTCAAAACCCTTCATGCATCACCAATAAAAATCTTATGATAGCCCGGGATTAAATTAAGTTGGGCTCTTCAGAAAACACAGATTGGGAGTTCGCTGGTCCAACTGAAAACTTCCCCTGACGACTGAGGATCTAAAAATCAAGACTTTCTTGCAAAACTCAATTCAACCATCAAAATAGAGTGAGAAAACAATAATAAAATTCAGATAAATAGAGATGCCTGCTATTATATTGGAAACTTAAATTATCATTTAAACCCTAACAATTGAGCAAGATACATGTACTCAAATCACTCTTCAGAAGCTATCATCAATGGTTAAAAAAAAAAATACGCATGAAAATGACACATCTTACAATATTTCCATGAAGAGTAACATTGGCAAAGATTAACCCCAAAGTCTTTCTTTATTATTCAAAAAAAAAATTACATGAGAGGTTTTAGCTTAGCACACGACTCCGAAATTGTATGGATCAACTGACAAATTACCTCTTATTTAAAGATAAATCTTCCAATGGCTAGTTCGAGTGATCCTCGTCAAAGCAATCTCGACCATTGATGAAAATTAAAATTTCTTTTAATCTCATCTGTCAAAATATTAAATTCATAAAGAAATTCGAATTTTTCAATTAAATGCATTTTAATTTACTCAAAGATAAAAATTTTGAGTTAATTTCCTCAAAAATATGACTTTGACTTAACCCTTAGGGACCAAAGGCTTAAAACTTAGCAAAAAAATTAATTTACCTTAGTCCCGAGACCTTTCATATTTTGATTTTTAAGGACTGACGAATTCTGCCTTTGGAGAATTTAAATTTATCTAGGACCTAGAATTAATTAAATTTTTGGCTTAGAATTTTAAT
Source organism: Pinus taeda (assembly GCA_000404065.3). NCBI lineage: Eukaryota > Viridiplantae > Streptophyta > Pinopsida > Pinales > Pinaceae > Pinus > Pinus taeda. Next base: position 28,611 of record APFE030763993.1, on the reverse strand, counting down.
TAATTTTTTGCCTGAAGATTTAATTAACTAACCTATGCGGGGATAAATTATTTTTCCAACCCTCAAGACACTTTACATCATACTTTTCATATCTTTTACATCATAAGGGGGAAAACCCATCTGTAATAGACCCTCACAAATTACCCATTTCTTCGACACAAATATAATCCAGCGACTATTTTGAAAAGCGGCCAGTTTGAAACTGACTCGGTCGAGTTGGTCCGAGTCATGCCCCCATCGGGTCGACTCGGCCTTCGAACCGGAACGGTCGGTCGGGTTATTACCGAGCCGGCCAAGTTGTCTAATAATAACCCGGTAGGCTCGGCAGAGTCCAAGCCTACTCGGCCAGCTCAGTCACAGCGGTGTTTGAACATCTGCTTTTAATGATCCTGCTACAAGACTTCAAGGTAAGACACTAAACAGGAAAACTAAGGAAGAGGATCAACAACTTATACCCTTGTGTTTAGCAAGAATATTCTTATTCAAACAAATTTTCTCTGCCTATTCTTGATGAAGATATCTTATAATAATGATATAAGTCCAATTGTTGATATCTTTATAATCGTTATGTTACTTCACCTTTTACTCAGAATCAACAATGCCTATCAAGTATCCAACTGTTGCAAGACTAAATTAATGTTCTTGGATGATTGGATATTTTTCCCACTAGCCTGTATATGTCAATGCCTTGCTATATATATATAAACTTGGTTATGATAGTCGATACCAAGCTGAAAGCTAATGCAATTCACACATCCTAAATTGCCTTGTCATTTATCAATATGTTAGACTATATGCCATAAATGATGAGGCTTCAATGATTTGTAAATGGGTGTTAAACTTTTGTTATCATACTTGAGCTATGTCATCTCTTCAAATTGAACTTACTTTTGAGGATCAAATTCCCAAATCGGAAGTACTGATCTTACCGATGCCTCGAGAATATGACAGATTTGAATAAGGATCAATTCTAGTTTGAGATGATTGTTGAAGAAGATAATGTAATTAGATCACGCAAACTTTCACGACAGTCTTCAACTAGAAATAAAGACTTCAAGCCAGTCTGAAGAATGAGATCGAAACATTCAGATATCGTTGCTTGGTTCTTGATCTAGCACAAGTTGGCTTAATTCTCCTTGATAGGCATATATCTATGCTTAGGCATCATGCTAAAAGACAGTGTTGTAGATGAAATTTGACCACTCTAATTAAACTTGGAAGCTTCGACGTTATGAAACATTATATATAATGTATTTTCTACAACAACCGAGTCATTGAAATCAAGTCAGCCGAGTTGATACCAAGTCGGAATCGGAGTCGGAGTCGACCCTCGGCCGAGTCAGAGTCAGAGTCAGAGTCGAAGTTTTAAAACATTGAATCCAGCAGACCAAGCAATTTGTAATAAAATAACCTAATCAAATAGTTAGAATTATTCCCAAATCACTTTTACATAGACTCTATCTATAACACTAAGACTCACCTAAGATCCCAGTGACAAAATACATTCCAGCTTTGAGGCAAGACTGAAGGAAAACTCTATCGACCATCTGAGAATGGATCGGTGAGACAAAAAACCTTCTAGAATGTAGGTCGTCACCAAAAAAGTAGGTTTATCTAGGCAATTACATACATGACACATGTTATCACTCAGGTTGTTCCTTGCCTCCTGGAGGGAATGCGGCCGAGGTAACCACTAACCAATCTTTTAGCTACAAGTCCTAGCCTACCTACAACCAGAGAGGGCTCTCTCTTTGTAATTTAGCTTTGTTTGTTTGTATTTTAGGCTAGTTTATAAGACACAAGTTTTGTTTGATGTTTGGAAGATGACATTCAGTAGAGCAAGGTAGCAAGTTGAGAGAAGTTCATACCATTGGGTTGATGGAGTCTAAGTAAATAAACTTCTAAGTATGGTTTCTTTGGCAATAAGAAAACTACAGAGCAAGATAATTAAACACAGAGCAATCTTTGAAACTGAAGTAAGATGAAATGGAGCCAAAGAATGAAAGACAATCAAGAATCGTTCATTCTGTTAACAGAGAGAAATTGCATAAACCAGTGTTGATAGTATCGCCGAAATATCGGCAATATTCGTAAATATCGCGATATTTTCGGCGATCCGAAATATCGCCACCCAAATATCGCGATATTTTCGGGTTTTGAAAATCTCGCGAGAAATACGATATTTCGGCGATATTTCGGTAAATATCGCGAGACGAGCTAAAATATCGCGGGTTGTTGTTTCAGTGTTTAATCCGCGCGGGTATATAATTGATTTTTGGTTTTCTACAATTCATTTTCGTTTTCTAAGCGCTGGAGAAGGAGGCTGGTCGCTGCCAAGGAGGGTTTGAAGCCATTGTTGCCGATTTGCCACCGCAGAACTTACCAACAACGAAGACTGAGAGGCCAAGAACAGTAAATTAACCGTTTGATAACCTATGCCGAGTGATGGTGACGATAGAAGGGATGTCAATATGTGAGCATTTTGCTCTGTTGACTATGAGATTTCTTTTTGATAATGCTCATTAGTAAGCCAGACTAATGACGCGTTTTTTCCAAATTTGGAGAGATTGAAACGTTCCCAATCATTGAGACAATCATGAGCAAGACAAACATTAATAATTCTCTTTCAATGGTGTGGAGCTTGTAGTTCACATATACACTGCTCAAACACAATGACACGGTCAACACCTATCAGTGTTCTAAGATTTCATTTGATATGCTTTAAAATAAAATGTCACAGGTAGATGCATTCCTGCGAGAGTTCTTTTAGGAACTAATGATGTTTGGAGTCTGGACCTATCAGAGCTTAGCGTAGAGCATGTTCTTTTCATTGAGACTTAGATTAGATGAATCATTACTCTTACGGTTACCAGAGCAAGCATTCACAATGCAATTCAGAAATTTAATAACGGTAGATGACTTGATTCCACTATAGCTTAGAACTCATGGTAAATATTCTCTATATATGTAAATGAAAGGGCAGAACACATTCTTTGTGTCGAAAGTTTCAAACTGAACAAGCATAACTGTTGCATATTAGCCCCAAGGTGCCCATTAACTTATGTTTTCTTGTAGTCTATGTTTTCAACTTTTCATTAATAGCATGTGTCTGACGGAAGTCATCAAACCTGTGCATGCAATCCCAAAGGCCATCAGAGGCAACTATAATAAACTCAATATCAGGGCCTAAATCTGCATGATAAATGTCAGGTGTGGCAGTATGCCAGTAACCCAATCGCCACTAAGCTTGATTCTGCAATAGAAAGTCATTCAGGTATCTCCTTGTTGATTCTAAATTGCAATAATTGTAAACTCTTAGATGAGGAAATGTTTGTGACTTGTCAGTGTTCAAAAAAGTACATTACAGGAAGAATTCTTCAAGAAAGTTTTTACTTTATGTACACAGAAATTTTGAATAGCTAAGACATGTAACCAAAGTTCACACATTAAGAAATAAGAAGAATACTTTTTCATTAGGAATAATTAATAAATGATTGGTATCCAAAATAAGAACATGGATAGTATTTTAAAATTTTATTTTTTGTGGCTGGAAGGCCTACTTTCATGCAAACTGATGCACAACCTAAACCAATAGAGTTGACTTCGTTAAGTCTACAAAAGTCCATAGAATTTTGTTATGTGAATTTTGCAATTTCGTATTACTTATTATTTATTAAGTTACTAATTCCAAATTTTTTTTGGTGCTATACGTTTCCTTTTGAGTTAGCCCACTACAAATTTACAAAATTCAAATATGCCGAAAGCCTTGGACCCATTTTGGGAGTATGGGAGCCCTGATGGTGGGACAAATCGTGCATATCTTACATGCAAATTGTGTGGGGACAAGATGACAGGTGGGATTACACGACTGAAATACCATCTCGCTAGACTGCCTGGACATGATGTTGGGCTTTGTACAGTTTCTAGTCCGGAGCTTATACAAAAAGCTCTTGAGGTAATTGAAGAAAAGGACAAAAAGAAGGAAGAGGCGGAAAGAAACAAAGCTGAACGTGCAGGTAGATCTTTCGGGATATCTTCTCCTGATTTTGGTGTTGAGGATATTGGATTTGGGCCTAGTGGCCCTAGTGAGAGGGGCTCCACAACCGGCACACCATCACATGGTACTCCTAGTGTAAGTGCGAAGTCATCATTTTTTGTTCCACGAACAGGAGCTGGAGCACAACCTGGCATAAAATCGCTTGTTAAAAAGAAGGAGAAGCAAGAAGCAGATAGAGTCATGGGGACGTGTATTTTTTGGAGCGACTTACCTCTCAGCATCACAAAAACCAATCCATTTTGGCAGCCAATGTGTGATGTTATTGCTATTGTGGGCCCAGGGTACAAAAGTGCCACATATGAGGAGTTGCGGGGGGCAATTCTTCAAGCAGAAAAACAGGACATCAACTCTAGATTGGCGGAGTTGAAAAAGACATGGGAAGTCACTGGATGCACAGTGATGTCTGATGGTTGGACAGATAGGAAGGGTAGGACCCTTCTAAATTTCTTGGTACATTGTCCTAAAGGTACCATGTTTATTAAATCGTTGGATGCATCAGAACATATCAAAGATGCAGCAATGATATGTGAGTTGTTAGATGGGTTCATTCGGGAGATTGGTGTGCAAAATGTGGTGCAAGTCATAACAAACAATGCAGCTAATTATGTGTCTGCCGGTAGAATGCTTATGGAGAGGCATCCCACATTGTTCTGGACTCCATGTGCAGGGCATTGTCTCGATTTGTTGCTTGAGGATATGGGGAAACTCTCCTTCATCAAGGAGGCAGTTGATATGGCTAGGAGCATCCCCAAGTTTATTTATAACCATGCTTTTGTTCTTAGCCTTATGAGGAGGTTCACTAGAAACAAGGAGTTGCGGCGTCCTACCATCACACGTTTTGCCACAACCTTTATTACTCTTCAGTCTTTGGTTCGATGTCAGTTCGAGTTGAAGCAAATGTTTGTGTCTGATGATTGGCGTAATTCTAGATACAACCGGAGACCTGATGGGAAAGCCATTGCAAAAATGGTGTACTCTGAGACATTTTGGCATGGAGTAGAAGAGCATGTGCAGTTAGCGAACCTATAGTAAAGGTTCTTAGATTGGTGGATGGAGAGAAGCCTGCAATGCCTTATTTGTATGAGGGCATGGATAGGGCCAAGGAGGCCATTCGTTCCTATTATGCAGACAAGGGTTCTGCTGGCCTTGATAGGAAGATGATGTTATGGGATGTGATCGATAGTCGGTGGACAGAGATGCTTCATCGACCCATTCATGCAGCAGCACTCTTCCTCAACCCCGCATTTTCATACAAATGCAACTTTGATTTTGATGGCGAGGTGATGGAAGGGCTCCATACCTGTATTCAGAGGATGATACCTGATCCTGAGCTTCGTAGCAAAATCAATCGCGAGATAGAGTCTTATCGGGATTGTGTTGGCCTATTTGGCTTTGATGATGCTATTAGGGAAAGGGCCCTCTTCATGCCACGTAAGTGACAAGTCATCACTCATTAGAAATTAGAAATTTGAATTTAAATATGTTTTAACTTTTAAGTTTTTGAATTTTTTATTTCATTATTTTGTTGTAGATATTTGGTGGCGAAGCTATGGTGCAAGGGCACCAAATTTGCAAAAATTGGCTATACGAATCTTTGAGTCAAACATGTAGCTCTTCAGGGTGTGAGCGCAATTGGAGTGTGTTTGAGAAAATACACGCCAAAAAGCACAACAGGCATAACTTTGAACTCAAGCCTTCAGTTGAGCAATTACACTTATTGTAATTTTTAATTTTTAATTTTTAATTTATGACCTTCAAGTGTCAAGAGTCAAGAGTCAAGACTCATTACTTTTTTTGACACTCTTACAAGTTGGAGTTCGCACGCCTCAACGATTTGGTGTATGTGCATTACAACATCCGACTTCGAGTGAGGCAAATAGAATCACCAATTGATCCAGATGCCATTTCCTTAAACATTATTGAAGTATTGTCTCCGTGGAGGGTGGAGTCTGAGGAGCCCATATTGGAGGAGTCACCTTCATGGTTAGAGACAGTGGCAAATGATCCATTAGAGCAGGGGCAGCAAGAGGAGGACTCAGAGTCAGAGGAGTAGCAGCACTTAGAGGAGGAGCAGGAGGAGCAAGAGGAGGAGGAGGACACTGCGGGAGCATCAGCATCAACACCATCTGCTATAGATATAGGAGAGCATAGCTCCATGCCTAGCACTCATTATTTGACATTAGGTGCAGAGGCAGGGTCAGGGCCTTCTACTACTAGGGGCAGGCCTAGCAAACAGCCCATGATTTTTTCCTGTAAAAGGGGGAGAGGGCAGTAGATAGATAGCTGCTAGTTTTATTTGTTATGCTACATGTAACTCATGACGATGAGATACTTTTATATATGTGATGTTATTTTGTATTGGTTCTCCACATTTGAGTCCTTGAATGGACAATTATCAGGGATCAGCAGGATTTGGTATCGCCTTTGATATATCATTTCTATTTGACATCATATATATCAGTGTTTTCTTCATATTTATGTGCCAATGTGTTTATTTCATGTTGTTATTGCTTTATATGTTTAAAAATCTGGAAAAAAATGAATATATTATGCATTTTTTATGCTTGCCGATATTTTCCGATATTTTGCCAATATTTTCGCCGATATTGCCGATAAGATATTTTCTGGACCCTCGCCGATATTTTCCCGATACCGATATTATCAACACTGGCATAAACATTATCAGGGAGCATTTAAGAATTCCTTGATGATATTTAGAGTGAAAGAACCAGGGGGACAAGAGCAATTAAGAATTCTTGCCTATGCTAGTCCTGTAGAAAACATTAAAAATTACAGGAATTGAACACATAGTACAATGAAGTAAATTCTGGGTTATCCTTCTTTCCTGTAACTTATAACATGATATTTAGATGATAAATAAAGACAAATACAGTAACATAAGAGTTAAGAAGACTTATTGATCCATGCATTAACACGAGAATTCTGCAATCTATTCTTTTGCCATCGATTCCACACTCAGTCAGTTCACCAGCAAAGCATTCCAACAATTTTATTTCTGAGGAGTTCTCAAAAATATACAGCGCAAGTCCAGAATGATATTCACCAGCCAATAATAATACATCTCTTTAACAAGTACTTATAGCAGTTTACAAAAAATCCCAAAGGGAAATATCTCGACATAAATTTATCCATTTACTCTGGCAGAAACAATAACTAATGTGGAAAAAACGCGCAGCAATAACTGAGGAAATAAATGCGCTTTACTAGTTGTTGCAGGTGTCCAGTTTGCGGTTAACCCTTTGACTCTGATAATCGGTGGATGACCGCTTTGCTGCTGTGCTGTCCTGGGCGTGCTGTCATTTGCCACCTCTGTAGTTTGTTTGAATGTCTTTTAGCGCTAATTTCATCCACTGTCAATTTGATTTTCTGGTAGCCGAGCCATATAATGCAATTTGCATGTCATGTAGACAATGTACAGGAAGAGAATTAAAATTATTTTAAGACTTCAAGCAGGCTTTGCCACCATTCCTCTGTTGGTAGTTGATGCTTTCTTAATTTGAATAATATCTCATCAGCTTCAGTGTATGCGTAATAATTCGGCCAAACTGGAAAGAGGTGTGCTATCTCATGCTCAATGTAAAACAAATCTTCCAGTTTATCATATAAACTCTGCCCTGTGGGAGGGACTGCTTCTTCTGTGCTGCTTGACGATGTTGTAATTTGATTTTGCACATAGGTACTCAGCATGTTTGCATACTGTTCCTGTTTTAGCAGCCTTCCAGTGCTAGTGACCAGGCTGGGTAAACCTTTGCTTTGCAAATTTGAAAGCTTCTGTCTGAAGGCATTTACCTCTGTCTGCATTTCTTGGCATTTTCTTTCTATAGTTTGGACAAAATTTCTCATGGTCAGCACCACCTTGACTCTTACAATAGTCTTTGTCCTGTTCTGGATGTTCAGTGTTGCCAGCTGCTCACCAGTACGAGTATTCAAAATGTGAATCAATTGATTGGCTTGCTCAGGCTTATCTGCAAATAATGCTCTGGCCTTATGAGTTTCATATTGAGCTACTGCCATCAATTCTATCTGGTCAAAAATGGTTTGTATTGTTGTCCATTGATTAGCAATAGTATTGCCATACTTATCCCACAAAATTGTTTTTATCTCGGTCAGGGTTCTATGGAGAGTGAGGTCTTTCTCCAAGGCCTTTATCTTGTTTTCTAGGGCCTTTACTTCCCTAGTCTTCTCGGCAACTGTCATCTTGGATTTATCATAACTAGCCTCAATCTTGGCTAGCTTTTCCTTGGTCTCCTTCATTTCTGCCATTTGTAATTCCAGAGCCTTAATTTCTTTCATCATAGCTTCCATGCTCAAGCTGGCCTCTTGCAATGTTGTTGTTGTAGTTGCTGCTGAAATTGAGGCACCAACTGCTGAAGTTGAATCTGGGGGAGGTGTTGCTGCAGTGACTGTTGTAGGAGGAGCTGTAATTATTGAAGCTGTTTGGGAAGGTTGAGGGGCCAACTCTGGCTGTTTCCCTTGTTGAGCTTCTTCCAATGCTTTTTCCGTGTCTAACAGCCTTTGGTTCATCCTCATAAGCAGGCTGACCACATCCTCTACTTCCTGTTGTTGCGCCACCTCTACAGTTTGGGGATGTATGGTAGCTGGCAGCTTCATTTGTTTTCTCAGGGCTGCTATATCCTCTTCCTTTTTCCTGATCAAGGCTTGTGTGCCTTTGGGATCTTTGGGATCATGTCCCAACTCTATAATGATCTCTTCCAAGGATTTTATCCTATTATCCTTGGCCAATGAGGAGGCTTTCTCCAGCTCTAGTTGGGCAGAAGTATTATACAAAGAGTTCTGCAATCTATGGGCCATCAGAGCCTTATCTTCCAGGGTGGAGTACACCATTTCTCTAGTCTGCTTGTGCAACTCAATCTGGTCTATTGGATGGATGTCCTTGGCAAGAACTTCCAGATTGGTTCTGATGTAATCTGCAGCTGACTGTGGCTGTTGTACCATTGGTCTGAAGTGACTAAGAGTCATCTTCCCTACTTCCATATCATAGGCTACCATCAGCCTTTATTGATTTGTCGGAGCCATTCTCATTAATTGGTTGTAAAGCTGAAACCTCACTGGTTTGTTTCTAGCTTTAATTTCAGTGAATGCCTTTTTGATATCTGAGCCCTTTTGGGTCTGGTGTTTGGAGGATGAAACCTCCCCACTTGGTTGTCTCTCTTGCTCCTACTGAAAGGAGTTGGCCGATGTTTCCAAAACAAGAGGGATTTGTTGTTCAGAAGTTCCCTCACCCCTGATATTTCCTATGGTTTCTTCCGTAATTTCCTCCTCGACATAGGGGTTTAGCCTCTGTCACTTTTCTCCTTGTTGATCTGTGGATGCCCCTGTGGGTGTGCCCTCTGTTCTGTTCCTCTTTTTACCTCTTTCCTCATTGTGAAGAGTTTGCAACACAGGGATTTCAGGTGCCTTTGTTTGTGTTGAAGGGCTTTGTTCTTGACCCTTTTCCTGATTTGAGGATGATTGCTCTTCCATTGTGCTTTGTTGTTCTGAGTGCTCAATGTCCTTGCCTTTCCTTGCAGGTAAAATGGTTTCTTTAGCAGGTTGTCGTGAAGATGTAGTAGTTGATGTGCTTGCTCCAATCGGTTGAGGCTGTGTGAAGGTGACCTGTGCAACATAATCCAGGTCAATTCTTTTCTCAATTTCTTTCATATCTTTCTCTAATTTTTCTTCTTCAGTAAGCTCTTCATCATCTAATGTGCCCTCTACCCATTCTCGCTGATTAGCATATTGTTCAATGTGGGGGATTGGCTAGTGCACATATCCTGAAAGCCTGTGTTTGATTCTTCTAAGGCTTATGAAATGTTCAGGGTCATATGGTGCCTAGTAGAAACTTTGTTTCAACATGAGACCTTCCCTTAGCATATTGTCCGCATCCTTCCATGCTTCTTCCCTTTTGTTGAAAACAAAGGGACCCAATTGATGTCTGATTTTAAGCTGTGCCTTCTTGTTTTTCCCATGGAAATGAGTCATTACTGAACTGCCTGAAATATTCCAAAGCAAAAAGTCTGATGGGGACATATCTTGGCAGCTTATAAAGGGGCAACTCACATCCATAAATTCTGATCACTGTGTGATTTTGGTAGAAGTACCAATCACCAATGTTGTAGCCCTTTGAAAGATGCAAGATTCTTTGCATTTCAGCAGTGAGTCTACCAGGAGGTGTCATCATTAATAGGCAAGTGGCTGGGTAGATGAACAGGTCAACAAATTCACAATATGTGTATGGAGAATGGTGGACTTCATGGAAAACTGAGGTCCAATGGATGATAGATCTCCTCTCTCCTTTTGAGTCTAGTCTCCTGAGAGGAACCTTGAAACTATCAGGGTGATAGTACAGCAGCAGATGGTAAATGTAGGAGGTGTATTTAAACACTCTTTCTCTCTCCATCATCATGAATTGTTCATGTATTTTGTTTGCTATGAAGGTGGCGTAGTCATACATGACAGCAGGGGGTTGTCCTGGAGTGAACATGTTTAAGAGCAGAAATATAGTTTCATCCACAAATTCTCCTGTTTTGCATCCTAGAATGTAGGAAATCATATCTACCATGAGCCTGCCTGTTTCATTAAATGAGACCTGATGATAGGGAAGAGGATGATCGTACTGGCACTGTGGATCCATAAACAGCTGACTAACTCTTGATATTTCTGCCCTAGAGAGCTTTGCACCTTTGTCAAGCAGAAGTTTCATTGTAAGGGGAACCAGGGGCTGGGGTGGCTGAAAATTTAGCATTTCATTTATGGATTGAGGAGTGATATAAAATAGCACAGACTCACCTGGAGTGAGAATTGCTCTCTGAGTGGGGTCATAGTTCGCATGACACAGATGAATGAAATCGGGCAACACATTGACTGATGGGAGGAAGTAGATTGGCATACTAGATTGCCAAATTCCTAGGATATCAGTGTTATTTCTATGATTGTTTTTGAATTCGCACACAGTTTTGAGGTGAGAAATAAGGCCCATCATATCCTTGATCTGGAAGTCCCTGTCTGCCAAAGGTAACCATTCTAAATCCATGTGTGGAGCATTCAACGGAGCAATGTTCAGAGCTACTGGAGTCTCCATGTTTTATACTGCTTGTATTGATTGCAATATAGGTGTAAACAGCAACAGGAAGTAGAACTTAGGCTCTGAGGCTATTGTCAGAAGTATGAAAACTGATTTTTTTTATTTCAAACCAACCTCATTGTATAGAGTTTATGGAAACAACAAATTTGCAGCATTTAGAATGGGTTTTTTACATAAATTTGTCGAATTGCAGGCTCTGTGGACAGAATGCCGAGAAAATGGAGTTGAATTTTACCCGAAGGAGTGAAAGTTTGCAGAGGGAGATGGAAGCCGAGGGTTTCCCTTTAGAAAACAGGTTAACACAGAGGAAGCAGGGCGCTCGCCCACTTTAAATCAATGCTTGGGCAACTTTTTGGAGTTTCTGTGGGCGAATATGAACGCAAAGAGTGTTGTAATGGCTCGTTTACAGAGGGAATGAGCTCAAACTTGCATGTTTATTGAGAATCAACAGTTCAGATGGTTCATGCAAGATAATGAGTGACAGGTAGGAGCACCTTAGGATGCAAATTACAGGTTCCTTCGGCAATTTTAAACAGAGAACTATGAAAAACAGGTCTTTCAGGCGGAAATATGGATAAATACCTGTTTCTAAGGCGCCAAGGACAGTTAGCAGGTAGAGGTCGAGCTATGGAGTCGGGCTGCGGAGGCGAATTGCAGGTTGATGGACTGTAGAAGCTTCGGCGGAAATTTGGTCGTAAGGTGCATGCACGATGTTTGCGGGCTCACAACATAGAAAATGGGCGAAAATAGTCGTTTTCACAACTTTTAATCAAATTTTGGACCTTTTGGCGCTTTTGGCGCTTTTCTGGGATGATGTCATCATGACGTCCTTTTTGTCGTGTAGTGGGTACGACGGATGACGTGGCAGCTGACGTATGTGATGATGTGGCAGCTGACAAGGTGGCGGGGTGGTGACCTCAACGATGACATGGCGCAAGTACAGTGCAGTGGCGGGCGACGTGGATGCAACGTCATGCGGTGACGTAGGCAAGAGGGGAGGGCGGTAAGTGGTTTCCATCACACCGCCTTTGGTACGGGAGTGGTAATTGTCAGAGGCGGCACGATGCAATCGTAGGGCGACAAGTGTCCCGGTGTACAACGGTGAAACCGTCGACCATCGGGTACTAACGTACCGCTACTGAGGGGCACCCGATATGGATGAGGACCGTCGGATCTGTGGGGGGTGATCCGACGGTGGACGGGAGTGCGATATGATCGAGGCTTATCACAGGAGCGCACACGATAAACTTCAATTTTTGTATAGTTTCGAGCGGGTTTAGACCTTAGGTTATAGGTTTTATATTCCGCCGGGTTATGGTTATTCATTAATCGGATATCAATGAAACCTAAGTAAAATACAAGCACAGGGTTAATGTGGTATAGTTTGTGTGAAGGGGGGGCTGAGATAGTTATTAACCTAACCAAACGTTAGATTAACCCTAAGTTTTTGGACGCGGAAGGGCTAATACTAAGGCCCCAAATGGACCTAGTATTTCCCGAACTCATGTTATATGGCTATAGTTGCCAATTGGAGGGGATATTTAGATTTTTTGGGTTTTTAATATAGTTTTTTGTAGAATAGGGGTGGGAAAATGATTTAGGGAGCTAGATAATAGGGTTAACTGTTAATATGACTTCTATGGAATGAAAGTGAATGGATGCATGCTAAGGAAATGAAAGAGTATGGAATGACCATTTTTACACAAGAAATGTGGTTTCTTCCAACTGAGTGAACTCAGAGTTCTGCTTAGCTTTTTTCATAAAATAGAGCGAAAAGGACTATTGGGCAGCTCCCAAGGTCCTTGAGGGGATGTTAGTGAATGATTTCTGGGGGAATGAAAGGGGAAATTAGTCATGATTCCACTGTTGTATCACCAAACATCTACCATGGTACCAATACCATAAATGAGATGAGTCCTTCTTGACAAGACAAAAAGCAATCACCAACTTGCTTCTGCAACCTCAAACTACGTACTCAACCTAATAAACCTAACATTTTTTCTTCCTTTGAGTTGGGTGCACTTAGATTAGCAAACCCTGATTGTCCTCTTTTCTTTTGACTATCCTCCTATCTAAATGTACCCTTATCTCTTCCAAGGGCCCAGATTAAGCAGTTGAGCTGCTTAAATTCTCTACCTAGCTACTCATCTGCCAAGCCTGAACTGTTTGGGCAGATCTTCATTCTCTATTCTACAACAGCAAATTTAAACATGGCATGGTCCAGATTGAACTGTTGGGCCATCCATTAAATGTGGTAATATTTGCACATTGTGGACTTACAAATAAGATAGCAGTGGTATTTTGACTGACCACTTTCCTGGTCTTTGGTTTGGGGTTCATTTTCACTATTTTTTCTGACCAATTGATTTTCTTGCCTTTTGATTATTCTTTTAAGGCATACCCTCTTTTCATTTTTTAATTTTCCTTGTCTGTATACAAAATATGGAACCTTTGCAGCATGCAAGGATGAACATATTTAGCACTTCCACTGTCAATCATGAAAAATGAAACCTATTGGTATAGGAATCTAACAACACAGATCTCCTGAGACTATTTACATCATATACATGTAGAATGGGTTTACATTATAACATGAAGGTTAGGCTGATGACGATAGCTGGACGGCATAAACACATCGATCAGGTGCAATCCCTTTTGTAAAAAGAAGGGGGCGTACTGCTTTGGGTCGTTGACATGTAGTGGTCAACAAGACCTTTCCAACGGCACAAGAAGCGCGTCAATCGAAGTCTATATGAAAAAGTTATGCCACTCAGTTAACCTTCTTGTTTTCACACCTATAGTTCAGGTGGATGCCGTGTCAGCCCCCATTATACATGGAAAAGGGGCTAGGCACATGTTTGTGATCTAAAACAATCTAGAAGAATCTATTTTATAACTCTAGTTAAGAGTTGATGTAGTCAAACTTAAGCACTAATAGGCTATCGAGTTCTGTTATAACCAGGACACTAGGAGGAAGTGGCATTCCATTCTTTCGAGGGAATTTTGTTCCATAGATGAGCACAAAAAACTAGGAGAGATAGGAGGTAGAGCACACAGAGGATTTGTGCACTGTAGCAGCCCATGGACCATAGGCATTACTTCTTTGTACCTGTAGCCATATTTCCAAACAGAGGAAGAGAGCGAAGCAACCTCAATTTTCAATTGGGTTTTCTCCCGAAAGGGTTTCCCAGAGAGCATATCTTGTGTATTGTGTGTGTGTGCTTATTTTTTGTTCTCTACTTTTCTACATAATTTCCATTTGCATGCATGCAATGATTACAGTTAAATCCACATATCTTAAAGTTTAATAAATTGTAATAGTGTAGAATTTTCATAGTTTTAATACAATATTATTAGATATGTTGTGATGAACTATCCAGTGGAATATCCACAACAATTTATGCATCACTTAGTTCTCTGTTCAAAAAATATTTCACAACAATCTCCTCTTGTGGACAGACAAACTTACAACATCAACAAATCGACCCAATTGAAGGTACAGTTCTTCTTGCTAACTAGATTTCTACACATGGGAACAAGTTGCTTCTCTTCATTAATAAATGACGTGTCTTGATTGCTTGATTCCTTTGTCAAATCCTCTCTAGTGGCGTACCAGTACGACAATGTCCCTTTTTCTAGTGGCTCTTACACCAACAACTACATTGTTATCGGCCATTTTGTCACATCTGGTCAATAGGCCTTCAAATGGGACCATTCACATCCTCTTAACACTTTGTCATCCTCCCTACACAAAGCCCTAAGAATGACCCTCTCATATCCCTAAGTTTCTGCCTGAAACAGCTTCATTTCAGAAATTTTTAGTTCCAATGCACCCTGGCCCTTCATAGACCAACATTCACCAACAAGTTGCTCTCTCTGGACCTACGCTGATCACCTGCAAGTTGCCCCTTGCTGGGGGTGCATTGTATCTAGAAATTCAGGAAAAACAAAAAGAATCCCCAAGCTTCATCTTCCAAAAGCTTCCAAGAGTTGTTATAACTATTTATCTTGGATGAAAGCCTTGAATCCTATCCTATCATACCTTGGAGTTTTCATCCCTTATCCTTTGAGCTCATCCTCCCATCAAGAGAGGGTCTCAAGCTTAGATTGGTAAACGGATAAGAACTCTCAACTTACCATCCTCTTCTATATATTTGTGACCATCCACAAGCTAGGGCTTGGGTTTTTGGAGATTGATTGACAAGTCAACTTGGAGGAGCTCTTCTACAAGATCAACTCCTATATTTGGTTGTAGCTCACTCCATTTCTATTAATACAAAGAGTTCTTGTTTTCCTATATATGATATTATGATTTCATATATTTCGATGCCATGCTGATCCATTGAATAAAGCAATTAGATGATGCTACATAGAAGTCGTAGATCATTGGCTTGTGTTGTTTAATTGTGCAAGTTCTAATTATAGTTATCGGAGCTAGGATTGGAGCATACATGCCAAGAGCTTCTTTGTCTTTCTGTTGTTCTAGGCTAGGCCACCCAGTCTAGGGAAGATACTTTTGTCCGCAGTCGTACATTCCGTATAACATACACCTCACAAACCGATGGAAATGGTTCTTGACCTTTCCCAATCTCCAATTCATGCTCTCACAAATGGCACTTTGACAAATCCTTTGATGACACCTTGACTTGTAGACCCATTCTTCCCTGCTCAAAACCCTTCACATCCTATTCACCCTAGTGGCTTTAATTACAACAACTCTATAATCCAACCTTGACTACACACAACTCACTTTAAAATTTTAGTGGTGACATATCAATCATTGGACTATTAAATCCTATAACAATTCTAACTCTTTCACTAGAATTCTCTATTGTAGCAACTGATTTTAAATCATTATTCCATATCATCGAGGGCTCAACAGTGTGACACTTGGACCTACGAATAGATTGCAATTAAAACACCTTTATTTGCATGGCACAAGGCAACTCCTTAAATCTTATTCACTTGGTAGCTCATTCTGATAATATAGCTCACAACTACAAGGCAGTGGCAAATTTCCTTCTCACAATTGTCCTCAAGGTAACTCCAATTTGGACTTGCTCTACAAGACATGGTTCACAGAATTCGTGTCTTCCCTTTCTATGTCAACAGTTCTTCTTACTGCCTATAATTTCTCTTTCAACTGGCAATTATTTTGTCCAATTTGTGTGATAGCAGTCCCTTGGTATCTTCTCTGGTCACTGCAATCCCTTAGCTCCTTCACCCACTTCTTTGGCTTCTCCTTAACATGGCTCTAATATCAATGTGGATTTTACACACACGGGCATGGACAAGAATACACATGAATGAGAAAGACTGGATTGATTCATTCATTAGACGATGAAATGTCTCATTACATAGTAAGAGAGGAATATGTTATGTCACTACCAAATACCTAATTATAACCACTCCATAAATGACTACATTAGATGCCTTATTATTACTTCACTCTATTAGTGAACATTTATTATTCATCTAACTCCTGAGTTTTAAATATGACAATTATCTACAAAATGTTGTCTCAACACAAAAACAATTCCAATTAATTTATATTTCTTTCACCTGTTAATTTACACATTGGGAATCATCTCAATATTGTAGGATTGGGAGCTAGATGTCATTCTATGCCCATTAGCTCTTCCAAACATACCATGTTAAAACATCTAACCATGGTAAAAGAATATATTCTGACCATCTGAAAATGCTAGTTTCGAGTGCCCTCAAAAGAGATAATTTCTGAATAAATACAGCCAAATCAAAAAGTCGTGATGTTGTTGAGCAATCTGCTGCAGCATGTTGGCAATTCAGCATGAATCCAATCAATAACGGAAGTAAGTCACTTGACATCTATCCAATAGGCTGGTTCTAATCATTGTCTGCACAATAAATAATCAGTAGTAAAAATTGCTGATATAATCTGCTAAGAATGGAGTCTAATCACCCCACGCATACACTCCAGAATATCTAAGAAAAACACTTTCAAGGTCAAATATTAAATACTCACCATGTTCAGTGCGTTCAGGATCAACATGTACAAAGAAGCTTGCAGCAACTATCATGTAGCATAAAATAAGCATTAACCCTTTGAAATAGTTTGATGTACCTTCCTGAAACACAAAGGGACATCTCATTAATTCTTAGTCTACCAAATACAACACGTTTCCATGAAATTCAACCATAACCCTACTCAAGTACAATCTACACTTTCAAAATGTCAAGGGACACCACTTGAGATTCCTGCTAGATAATTATCGAGATAGGATTCAGTCTACTAAACACAATACATTTCCATGAAATTCAACCATAACCCTACTCAAATACAATCTACACTCTCAAAATGTCAAGGGATACCACTTGAAATTTCTGCTAGTCAATTATCAAAAAAGTATGGCAAATTGAAATAATCCCAAAAGATGGATTTTGATACACAAACAAAAGTGTCATCCATCAATAAACTAACATCAATCTACACATTGACTAAAAGCTATCCCAGACCATTTCTGGCAACTCGCACTTCCAAGCAGAATATCACAGCCTCCACTAGAAAATTAAACTCTACTAGCAAAATAAATTCCCTCTTGCAAATCAACCTTTTCTAGGAATTCCGTTCTTCCTCCAGCAACTCGGCCTCTTCAGTCAATTCACACCATCGCTGGGAAACTCGGCCTATGCAGATAAAATCGGTCACCCTCTAACACTGAGGGACTGGGAATCACTGTGAAGAAATGTGCCTCCAGAAACTTAATCTTCATTCACTGCTGATCTCAACTGTTGTTGTCCTCATGCTATTACTGTGTCATTGCTCTCACTGCAAATCTACTTATTGAAATATCTTCTCCAAATGTCCATCAATTTCTTCTTATAATCTCTCATTGTGCAATCAACGACCACGATCTAATCTCAATTGATGGCTAAGATCATCTTGACCCCATCAAATGACTTTTCTAGAAGTCATTCAAGAAAAATCTATTTGTCTTGATTAATCCCCGATTAATTAACCAATTTTCATAAGTTATACTTACGAAAATATTTAAACTGGCTAGTTAATTCTAATTAAGCCATTTTTCATTAGAAACTTTTTCTCTGCTTGGAGATAATTATTCCATCTGTGTATCTAGTTACTTGACGAGCTAATTTTGGCCGTTGATCTTATCTTAGAAAACTTATAAATTGAGCCTAAGGGTTTAGGCGAAGACACAACAACAGCACAAGGTTGAGAGCAATATCTTAATGAGCGTGTGCTGGTTCCAAAAAAGTGCAGAGGGGCTGGATATCCAGATCTGCATGAGAGAGTAGATCTACTGGATCAGATCTAGAGTACTGTAATCTGTATTTTCTCAGTTAGCCCATTATTTCAAGATGGGAGCCCAACCTCATTCTGAGTTTTATTAATGATGAACTAATTTGTTGGGCAGAAATCTGTTAGTGGCCATGTGATTCAGATTGTAATTTGCTTCTGCTAAATATTTTCGTTAGGAACCTAGTTGTGTGTTTATTCAGTAATTCGTTGCTTGGAATTGAATACCGGGTGCTAGGAATGGGGAAAATCTAACAAGATGACCCACAAAATGAGAATAACGAGATCAATAGCCACAACGATCAGTCATTTGAAATGTTGCATTTCCTTTTTTCTTCACATGGAGGCTTTGCTTGTAATTTTGTTGCTAAAAATACAATATTCAAATCACCAAAAATCCAAATCGAAACCCATCATACAAAGCACATGCTTTGAGTTACTGCAATATTCCCCTTCAGAAATACCTTAGGAGCTCCATAAAATTTCTGAATTTTGCCTTGGATCTCAGTGTGTTGTTTTGTCAAACAGTTTGTAGGTTATTTGCCGTAGGTGCATCTTTCGTACATTTAATTCAAAAATAACACACAAAGTGAGTATAAACAGCCCAAAAGAGTTCACAACGGCAGTATGAGAGTAATTCTTTAGCTCAGAAATACATAGCTGAATAACACATATATCCATCACACTTGAAATCTAATGAGGCATTATCATTTCTTTCACAAAGTAACATCGATTACAGGGCTCAGAGAATATAGGGAACATGATATTTAATTACAGAGCATATATCAGATTTGAGGTCTCTTTTAGGTAGGTAGCTCTTACACACACCCTTTCTACAAGTCTGTACCCTTGGCTCTGATGTACAACTCAGCCCAGCATATGAGATTCGAGCTGCTATTAAGCTACAAATTTGAGGAAGGAATGATTCAGCACTTAAGTGAATCAATCACACTTCCAGCCAATTTAAACTCAATCTTCAGAAAATATTACATCACTAATGGAGCCCTTGCTGATGAGAAAAACCTCTGAGAATATGGTATTCAGCCTCTACTATGGAAGAGGTTAGACCCCTGGAAATGTGACAGAATTTGGTGAAAATTGTCAGCCTCCTTTAAGACCAAACCCGATCCCCTGTTAGGTGATCCAAACTCTGCCCAAAAAGACAACACTCAGTTGTGCCATCTGTCCTTCCTTCGAGCAATAAATTATAGTCTGGCTGTGCGAATAGACTGGGGCAGGTTTGACCTTGTTTTTAGAACTCTGAATGATGGTTTTGGCCTTTTAATGGTCCCACGAACTCTTCAGAAAAATTAGTAAACAGCCCCCAATGATTGAAGGATTTCAACCCACTTCATCCCTGATATACAAACCAATTTGACCTCTTTATTTTGGCCAGCTCGACATCTGCAATAGGATGGGAATTTGGCCTCTTGTTCTTGGTACCAATCACTACACTTCGATCTAAGGAAAAGGAGAGCTCAAACAAGATAAAACCAGCCTCTTCCTCTGCAGCTTTATCTGAAGAAGGGATTATTTTGGGGCACCTTCCCTCAGCTTCAGATTTGGGGAATTCGTTCTTCCCTTAGACGAAGTCGACCTTGAGGAAATATGATTCTCAAATCCCTGCAATTAGCCAAGGTGCACAAAGAATGCCTGCAAATGTCACAATTAGATCTTCAAATGAATTCTTGACACAACCCAACTAGGGTGGCAGTGATTGTCCACTGAAGATGGAGAAATACTACCTAGGGTGGCAAGAGAGATCCACTGAAACCAGCGAGAGGATTTCCCTTCAAACCCTCAATCTAAAACTCGCTTGAATTTTTCTTCAATAAAAATGAGAAATGATTAGATAGAATAATTTGCAAATGATCCCCCAACCTCCTTTTATAAGTTCTCCCCAACCTTCTAGATCCATTTTTAATATTATTTTATTGGTAGGGGCCACTTTCCACTAAGTGACATTTTTCCGCCGTATGCATTGAGGTGGCTCATGTTATTGCTAGGGTTGCTTAGTTTCATCACTGGAAATTTAGGGAAGCCATTGAGATTGAAAAAAGGCCAAGCAATCTCAATAGAGATGACGGCCGGAAAATTAGAAGTTGTTGGATCCCTACCCTCTCTTCCTAGCCGTTTCCCCCTGCCCCCGCTCCTTATGGGTTCTTCCCTCTCGTTTTCTGGATCATCAGTATTTCCTTTTTTATCGTCCCTTTGATTTTTATATTGTAATTTTTATGTTTGCCCGTTCTCTTTCACTTCTTCTCGATTAATATTAAGAACATTATTGGATGAAGGATTTTTTAAGATGAGAACTATTTTTAATTAACTAACCAATTTAAAACAAACTTCTTTCTTTCTCCTCGTTGGTTTAGTTAATTTGGGGAAATTTACCACTTATCCTTGGTCCATTATTCAACTACCTTAATAAGTTATCCTTTATTGAATTATTCTTATTATATTTTATTAATATATTTAATTAGATAGTTTTAAGTTTAAGGCTTAAGTTTATATTTATTTTAATAGCTTTATTAATAAGATCGATTAATAGGTTTAATTGTGTGTGGTACTAACTTACAATTAAATATTTTAATTATATGTAGATTTAATATTAACCCTTCTAATTGAATATAATTAAAACTAACTTACAACTAATTAACTAAATATTTAATTATATATTTTAATATAATATTAAATATTTAATTATATAACTCTTATATAAATTTAATATCAACCCTTTTGATACCTTATTTATATAGATATTAAACTAACTTTCAATTAACTATTTAATTATATATAAATTTAATATTAGCCCCTTTTAATTTAATATAATTAACTAACTTTTAGTTTACTAATGATTTAATTATATAACAGTAACTTATATATAAATTTAATATTAGTACTTTTGATTCATAGTGATTAAATACATTACCTAATTTATATATGATATTAAACTAACTTTCAATTAACTAAATAAATATTCATTTATATAACTTGAATATAAGTCCTTTCAATAACTAATTGATTCCTATTAATTAATTATATACATTATTTAAATATGGTAATAGGCATATAACTGACTTACTAACTATTTAACCAATTATGTTTTCCTGTCCCTATCCCTTGGTCCAGTTCGGTTAGCCGTTTCCCAGTTAAATATAGTCATTAGCCAGTCTAGTTGCCTAGTTCAATATAGCCATTGTCTAGTCAAATATAGCCGTTAGATGCTCTGCTCTATATATTTAACATGCAGCCAGGATCTGGTTCTTCAACTTGTCTTGATGATGAACCACACTCGTTGGTTCGAAACGCGTTGACAAATGCATTTGAATGTGATTTACACCGAAAAATATTCTCAAAAAAACTTGATATGGATCACAAATGGCTAAATTCAACAAAATACTACTTGTCGGCATTTTCTCATACAATAATATTTGCCGCCAAAATACTATTTGCCTCCCTTTTTATAATAAAATAATAGTTTCCCCCTTTTTATTAATATCATCAAAATTGCACAAACTCTTTAGTAACTTCTGCACTCACAAAATCGGGAATATTACAATTACAAACTTGCAACCGTACAACGGATTTAAATTTAGTGCAATACAAATATGATGGAAGGGAGAAAATATCATATTGTCCAATCATCAATGACCATGATTGTCCAAAATGAAAATATGTGGACAGAATATCCTTCAAATCTTCCTAGATAATCCCTGAAATCTCTCAAAAACGTCTCCGAAATCTGTTCAGAAAGTCCTTGAAATCTGCCTACAACATCTTGGGGACAGGCAACAGGTCCTCGAGTCCCCAATGTAATCCCCATCAATTTGGGAATGTTTCCTAAAGGGTCCATATGTCCCAAACTGCGGGAACAGGATTTTTAGGCTGAGGAGGGTCCCCGTGCAGCATAGTAACCAAGGTTACTTGGGAGCAAGAGCGAAAACGAGGAGCGGGAGTGGGAATAACATTTTCAGAAGCTCCCGGTTCAAGAGCGAATCAGGGAGCAAATTTTTTTATAATATATATTTTTTATATTTTGATGCATATATCAACAAAAGCATGTAGAATGATGAATTAGATATAAAAAGCATAAAAACATAGATTGAACCATATAACATCAACCATATAGAAGTTACAATCTTCATCAACCATGTCCACAAGTTAGTGAGATACAACATATTGAGTCTCATGATTCATCAATCTTAAGTTTTAAGCTTGCAAAATTCAATATATAACATTTATCATCATTGATCACCAAAGTTGTACTTGTAAGCTAAGTGTAACCATTACAACAAAGAATATCTAACATGAAATGAAATGTTATAAAAAGAAATGATGCAATGTTCCAAATGAGAAAAATTTGGAACAAGCTCAAATTTTTAACACAGAAAAACCCCAGATACAAGTTTGATTCATAAACAGAGGATTGCCGTGTAAAAATAAACAAATAGAGCATTGCAATATCACAACACAATGAATAAGAAAACCCTTAGCTTTATTATATTAGATAACTGAGGTTTTACATGCACATACAACCCATACATATGAGATAATTTGGCCTCAAATAGATCTACAACAATGCCACAAATCAGCCTCCAAACAACTAAAAACAATACACTGCAACCTGTGAACCTTGAATGGATTCACCAAGGGAAGAGATGGGTGCTCGCCCCCTCTCACTGAATCACCCGAAGGTTTTTGTCCTGGGGCTACTGCCGGAGTAGAGAACAACGTTTTCAACCTCATACAAGAAACAATACTCAATCCAAGATGACCTCCAATGGCCTCCTCCTCCTCTTTATAGATCTGATGGACCCCTCTAGAATCTTCTATTTTATTATTATTTTAATCATGGAGCACTTTTCCCTCTTCTAATTTAATTAAAACATTATTTTTAATGCGGGAAAAGGGTAAATTGGCCACCATGTCTCCTCAAGTCACTGAAACTCTCATCCAAGGGTCCCATCATGTATATCTTCTCGTTCTGGTTCCAACGAGCTATTAGACTGAGGCGTTCCATCAATTAATCTCCCCGAAATGCCACCTTGAGCATAATTAATTAAATTAGCCCAATAATAATGCTAATTTTTGAAAGTTGTCGAAATGCAATGGAACGAAAGGCAAACAGTGCTGATGATGGAATATGCCTAGCGAATGTCATCAAATCCCATAAAAACTCCTCAAAACTTCATCGGGACCCATGAGGACATAAACCTGCTCCACTAACCTGGCCATCCCTTGTCCTGGAAATCTGCCCTGGTTGTACTATGAAGAAGAATAAAAATGGGGACATGACAAATGAAATGAAACAACTTTCAACTTTCACGAAGCATCATATTCATAATTCATTACCAATGAGTTATAATTGCCAAACTTCAAACTTCAAACTTAAATTGTCATATATTGTTTACAAAAAAAATCATAATAAATATGAAAGAGTCAACAGTGATAAAAACTACTAGAAACTAGAAAAGACAAGTAAAACTATTATCTATTGCTAATGCTTGGTCCTCTGGCCACCACGAGAAATGTCTATTTTTTGAGTCTTGTTGGAAAATCAAGATCTTTATCATTAATATCACCCTCTAAGTGTTAACATAAGATAGAAAAAACATAGCATGTCAAGTCAAGATTTTGTTTGAGTGATGGGTACATTTTTAGTAGGGTCACGATAGAAGAGTTCGACAACCAATGTCACTAACATCAAGGTACATAGAGGGATTGGTGCTCTTGATTAAATACGAGTTCCATACCCTAATACATGACAAAATCCAATGGAAACATCGCAATCCCCCCAATCTTGAAGTCCTGAAAAACTGATAAGTCTGTTGCCTTTTGAATGAGATCTAAAATTCTACGTTCTCCATATGAAATCCAATGAGGTCAGAACCACTCTCAAACATCCCAAGTCATTTCATGGTAGTTTTAAAAATTTAAGTAAAAGGATGAAATGAAGATTAAAGAGAATGTCACTTTTACTTAACATGAATCACATAGGCTTGATCATTAGGCTGCCCCACTCAAAAAATATTTGTTTCTTTGAAAAAAAATGCAAAAAAGGCTAGGGAGCGAAAATTTTGCTCCTAAAATTCGCAAGAGCGATTTTAGGAGCACACTTCGGGAGAGGGTTCGGTGGGGAGGGGGGTGGGGGGGGCCGCTCTGCTGCAACCCTGATAGTAACATACAAGATATTGTTCAGATTATATTGTAAGCATGAAACTCTTCATAAGGTTATAATAAAGAAAAATCAATAACTATTAGTTTATTTATATGTTTAGTATATTACATGCAGTCATCCTCGAAGCATAAATAGAAATGAAACAAAACAATCGTTGAAGCCCAAAACAGTACTGACACATTGTAAGCGCATCATTTTAACCTAGTGAAAATTTTATTGAAATTGTCTATTGGTGAGGCTTGAATAAAACTTCTCTTATTTTGACTTGTATGTCCTTGGAAAGATCTTGACATGAAATTCTGATTCTTCTGAATGTAAGAAGAGTGTCATCATTGTTCAAACTAATGAGGATGTTAGTAAATTGCCCCACTACAATGATAAATCTAGTGATTGGGAGAACAGGAAGGATAATTTTTCTTCATGTCAATTTAATTATATTCCTTGTTCATCTTAGGTTGTGTATGAATATCTCCATCGGAAACTTCAATTGATTTAACAACTCATAAGGTTTTGTTAGTAGCAATAAATCCGTCTTCACATATAATAGTCACCAAGTGCTTCTTTACTAACAAATAGCTTTTTGACTTCTAAAAGCAACAATTTCCTTCATTTTAACCATTCGACTTCTACTAGCAACGTAGGATTTTGCCTTCTTAGGTGAGAACTTTCCTTACTGTTCATGATAAAATGTCAATATTTTCCAGATTAGCTTCTAGATTCACTTGCCTACACTCATCTTGTTGCTCAAGTTGTATTTCTGATTGTCCTTGAAGCAAACGAATTTCATCATTTAAAGATTGAATTTTCCTTTTTAAATTCAGGTAACAGCCTTTCTAATTTGTCTTCGCCATTGTGCTCTTGTAGCGCCCTACAACCTAAGATGAAGAAGGAATAAATTTGTCTTCACATATAATAGTCACCAAGTGTTTCTTTACTAACAAATAGCTTTTTGACTTGTAAAAGCAACAATTTCCTTCATTTTAACTATTTGACTTCTACTAGCAAGGTAGGATTTTTGCTTCTTAGATGAGAACTTTCCTTACTGTTCATGATAAAATGTCAATATTTTCCAGATTAGCTTCTCGATTCACTTGCCTACAATCATCTTGTTGCTCAAGTCAGAATTATAATTGTCTTTGAAGCAAACGAATTTCATCATTTAAAGATTAGATTTCCTTTTTAAATTCAGGTAACAGCGTTTCTAATTTGTCTTTCCCATTGTGCTCTCGCAGTACCCTACCTTCTGAGCACCATTTATACTTGGCCATTTTTCCTTGTCTTATTAGCTACTTGAGTAGATCAGACAATATTATATCTTTGTTACTTTCCATGTGGTACAAGAAAGTTTTGATGTCAATGCGTCTCTGCACACACATTTAAGAGTCCTGAACATACCAATTATGAGCCTGCATTTATTACGGTCCTAAGGGTGTTAAAACATCAGGTTAATTACTTCACAAAGTAAGCTCAGAGTTCAAAGTGAATAAATGGAATAACAAAAAATACAAACATGTGACAACAATAGTGCCATATACCCTAGTCACCTATCAGATTCTGAACCAATAGGAAAAGCCACCTCTTAATTATCAATTCTATAAATAAATCCCCAACCTTATCATGGGACCCATCTACAAATTTAGATTATTGTATCCAGAACCTTCTATAATCACCCCTCTTGAAAGTAAGATGAGATTTGATTGGCAATGAAAGGATAAAAGTAATTAAAGGTAATATTGAAATTGGTAATGAAAAGGTTACAAATTTAAGGATAAGAGTTATGAAGCTGTGGCTTACAAAGCTGGAGATAAAGGAATACACCCCAAAGAAGATGGTTGCTCACCAATATAAAAATAGGAATGACATCTTGGGAGCATACAGCAGGTAAAGAAAGAAGTTGGTCCACGCTAGCATTGAATTCTTTAACTAAAGACCACCTTATCCTCTAACATTGTCTTACCTATAGCAATGCTTTACCCACCTCCAGAGTAAATTTCCATCAAACCTGGAGCATTTTATAAACAACCTGACTCAGCAAGAGGAGATTCCCGCCCATGAGAAGGAACAGCATTTTCCTGTGAATAGTAACAAGAAGTTTCTTCTTCTTCAAATCTAATTTTGTTACCAAACCATGTCTGAAGTAGCCACCACTATGGCCTTAATATCTTGGATGTCCTTCTCCTTAATATTCAATTTGAATATTTGGCTTGGAGTGAGTAAGACTGGTGTGTTAAATCACCATATTGTTTAAGTACCCCCATTGTCAGGGAGCATTTGCGATTTGGTGTGAGTTATCTTCATCATACCTAGGTTAAATTGAGATCATTCAAATTTATTATTCCTTCCTAGGACTACTAGCATATTAGGAATGGGATAATGAAGGGAAGAAGCATGGGGAGCAATGGGTCTAACAACGATTAAGACTACAACAATGTTTCTTCACACCTTTATAGGCAATTCTACACAACACAGTGAGCTTGAGCGAAAGGAGAGTATGTCAGCAATTTTGAGATTCCTAAGGGAAAGGGAGGGGGGGAGAGAAAGAGACATACGGAACCAACCAAAATACCCTAATTCTAGAGTGAGGAGAATAAACTAGCACCAAGGAAAACATCCTCGAAAGAAAATAAACACAAGCACAAGAATGTTAGAAAGATATAAACCACACACAAGAGAGCACACAATGCTTTGATGTTGCACCTAGCCCATAACACTTAATAAAATATGGCAAACAATCCATTTTAAAGAATGTTACAAATGAAGAGTTAGCTTACAAGCAATCCTACACAACATAATGGGGTTTAAGGGAAGGAAAGTATGTTAGTAATGTGAAAATTTCAAAACCGAAATCCTATTGCAGCAACTGGAATTTATTTTTCTAATTGTTAATTATTTTAACAATTTATTTGCTACAGAAAATATCAAATAAATCACATTGTAACCTGCACAAATAAAATTGTTGAAATTTGGTACCGGGGGACAGGTGGTTCCCTAAGGCTTTGATCTTTGGCCTAGGGAAAAGTGTCCAAAAGAATTTAATTTTTCTCCTAAAGTGACTTTATAATTTTTATAAAGTTAAATCTAATTTAAAAGTAACTTTAAGTGATAAAGTTACTAAAGTCTAATTTTAAAGTGACTTTAATAAAGTCAATGTAAAATTAGAAAGGAAAAGTGACTTTGAAAATAAATGACTAAGTGGGTCTTTATTAAAGTGGGGTGAATTAATAAATAGAAAGTGAGATTTAAATGAGCATTTAATCTCAGCCCTTGATCTCAATCTATTTCAGCCATTGGATTTAGGGATCACCCAAAAGTCACCTAGGGTTAGATTAAAGGAGGAAAAGGAGGAAAAGGTCATTTATTCTTTCATGAGCAGATTGAGAGAAGGAGAGCAAGAGAGCAAGGGAGATTTCTGGACAGGGAGGAGAAGGAAGCAGCAGCTTGGCACACATTCCAAGGCAGCATTTTAGCAAATCCGTATAGCTGAGTTAGCACACAGTGAAAGGCAGAATTTGGGCAAGATTTTCTAGAAATCTATACAGCAAGTGCACAGAAATCGAGGAGCAGAAATCCGTACAACAAGTGGTTGTACCTTGGCATGCAAATCAAAGCAAATCCATACAGTTGTACTGCTGGTTTTTTTTGCACGCAAATCGAGGAAATCCGTACAGCGTATTTATGGCAACTTGCATGCTTTTCTAGGCATGCAGTACAGCAGCATTTAAGGTTGAAATTGGGCACAAAAATCGAGGAGGTCATACAGCATTTATTGCTGTTCTGTTTTGTTGTTTGCAAGTTTTTCCAGTTGGCTGTGAGGCACGGAAAACGAGATAAGTTGTAAAAGTTTGCTTGCTGATTTTTTTGCTAAATATTTCTCTCACTGTAAAAAGCATTTTCCATAAATAAGGAGCTTTCGAACTGGTTTTCCCCAAGAGTTGTAGGGGGTTTTTCCCAATGTTCCACCAAGGTTCCGGGAC
>APFE030763985.1:0-11222 GCA_000404065.3 Pinus taeda | reverse complement strand
TTTATTTATTTATTTTTTAAATTTATTTATTTAGTTTTTTTTATTCTTTTTTTGGTTAGGTTGGTCCAATTTTTTTATTTTTATTTTGTTTTTATTTTATTTTTTGATCCCAATAGCCTAATATTAAAACATACATATATTTATGATATTAATAATAATTAATAACTAATTTAATTACCTTTTTAAACTAACCAACTAAAATTATTTTATTTATTTATATTCTCCACCTAATTTAACTAATTTCCATTATAAAATAATAAATAATAATAAGAATAATAAAAATAATATTATATTAATAAATAAATTTTTGACCTTGGTCCCAAAGTCAAAAATTGCTGTTAATCAAATTTAGCCGTTGGAGACTCTGCTCAGACTATTTAACATGCCAAATTGGATCTGTTTCTTCAACTTGTCCTGACGATGAACCGCACTAGTTGATTCGGACGATTTAACATGCCACATTGGATCGGTTTCTTCAAGCTGTCCTGACGATGAACCACACTAGTTGGTTCGAAACACATCCGCAAATGAAATTTTATGTGATTTACGGTGAAGAGTCTCTCATAAATATGTTTATTTTTTTAAAATTAATAAAAAAATTAAATAAATAAATTAATTAATATAATTATATTTTTAATTTATATTTATATTTAAGTATGATTGGAAAAGATATCAAAATTACTATAATGAAGTTGAAAAAAAAAATTAAAGATTAAATTATACTAAAAAATGTGTAAAGAGTAATTAAATCATAAAACTAAATAAAATTATATTTACATTTTTAAAAATAGAACATATTAAATAGCAACAATGCGTATTTTCAATTTTTTTCTTTAATTAAAGATTTTATAATTAGTTTACTAGTAATACTTATTTATTTCCATGTTTGTAGGCTTTTTATAATTAAAATTTTTTGCACCAAAATACATTTCTTATAACTTGTGATAACAAGTATGACTAAAACACATGACGACTAAAGCGTATCCATCCATATCCCTCTGTTAGCTCTTAAACTGATGATGACTAAAATTAAAAAGCTTAAAAAAGCAAAAACATAACAACAGTCACTTCTTAGACACATCCAACTAAATTTAAAAATTATTAATTACATTCTTAAAACTCAAAAAAGCAAAAAGATAACCACTATATTTAGAAATAAGAATATAATTTGCATTCTTGAATACAATTAAAGAAATACTAATTAAATTCTTAAAACTTGAAAAAAAACGAAAGATCAGGCAGCTCTTAAAGGAGGCAACTCTAATCCACTTTGATGAGGAAGATGCTTATCTTTGGGACCCAAGCGGTGGACACTACACAGTTAGGACTGGATATAAAATCCTTTAAGAACAACCAAATCAACAAGATTGAGATTCTTAGAAAATAGCTTAGAAATCAGAAAGTTTTCCTAAGATCAAAATGTTAATTTAGACTCTAGTAAAAGGGAGAATATTAACCAGTGATAACCTAATAAAAAATGGCTTTTAAGGCCCAACACAACACTCATTATGCATGAGGCTGAAGAAAATATTCAACACTTATTCCAAGAATGCACCTTTGCGAAAGAATGTTGGCAGCAACTGATAAGTCCTTTAGAAATAATAATAAATTTTGAACAACCCCTGCTAGACTTTCTTCAAACCCTCGAGAAGGCCTATCCATACACAACAAAGAAGAAAGTCACAATTTATAGGATATGGAAGTGCATCCCAATTGTTCTATGTTGGAAAATTTGGTTGACTCGAAATAAGTGCATTTTAAAAATCAAATTCCAAGGATAGGGAAGACCCTATAAAAAATGTGGGGTTTAACTTTTGAAATGCTCAATGTCAAAGGAATAACACCAAGAGATCACAACACTCTTCAGCAAGAAGAGCGAGATTGGCTGAACAAAGCCATAATAAACAATAATGGACAAAAAGGAAACAAGAAGATAAATTGAGGAAATATTTGGAAAATAAGAATGAATGAAGAGGAACTGATAAACTGTAGGAAAAATTAGAACATATATTGTCTATACATTGATGGGGCCTCAAAGCATAACTCGGGAAAGATAGGAGTAGGCGGAAGACTCCTAGATCCTAATGGGAGAGAAAATGTCACATATGAATGGGGATTGGGATAAATCTCAAATAATAAGGCAGAAGCATACAACTTGTTGATGGGAACAAGAGTTATCAAAAAAAGAGAAATTCAAAATCCTATCATAATAGGCGATTCAGCCATAATAATAGAGGGAATGGCAAGAAACAGAAACCCAAGCAATGAGTTCATGAACATAATTCTTAGAAGAATAAGGAAGAACTTGGAAGGCTCTAGCAATGTGATCTTTAGACATGTCTTGAGAATTCACGATCAACAAGTGGACTATTTTGCAAACCAAGTAGTGGAAAGAAATGAAGGGCATGTTCATGAAAACCAATAAGAATACCATAACTCTATTCCTTAATGAACAACCACAAGAACAAGTATAAATATCACCAAAATCAAGGAAAAACCACAAGGATAAAATAAATAAATCAAAAAATAACAATAAAAAAGCGACAAAGGACTCATCACTGTAGTAACAGCTAGGAAGTCAAGGAAATGCATAAGAAAATCCATGAAACTCTAGACTCTAGCATGAGAAACGGAAGGAAGGAAGATCACAATCATGGCCACAAGAACCATGTTGCAAACTACTTCATCAAAGGCTATACAACATTCTAAATATGGTGGTGCTTCCACATGGCTAAGTGATGAAGCATGTCCATGAGCTAATTCACCCTCATAAATAGCCTCAACACCCCCATCAGTGTCCACTTCTCCTACCCACCTGCAATGGCTAGCCAGGATTCATGAGGTCACCTAGCTCACATGACATACCCCCTTCGCCTAAGGGTTCCACTATATAATCCAGAACACAAAGACCAATTTAGTTCAACCACCCAAATGGTATAGCTTGGTAATCAAATCCCACTTATAAACTCAACAAGATAAAAATTGTCAAAAATTAGATATTCTTCAATAATTATCACTAAAGAATCACCCCGATGATTACAATATTTCCTCTTCAATTGAGTACGCCAAGAAACCAAGGAAAGAGGTAGTGAGCTCGAGACCTCAAACTATATCTCTCAACCCTAAGAAAATTTGGAGATAGATATGTGCAACAAATACCACTAAAGACGACAACGGCCATGACAAATTCTTGAAAGCATAAATATGAGGAAACCCAAAAAGAACAAACGAGCACCAAATCTAAAATTCCATTTACAAAGGAACTCTTATGGCCTAGATGTAGAGCCATATTTATTACTAAACAATGAAGAGAATAAAACTAGCCCATTTTAACTCCTCGAACAAGAAAATTTAGTAGTTCTCTTGTCCTCACCATGTCTCACAATCCAAAGGATAGTTCACCACCCTTCAGCTTACTGAGGTCAAAAAATGTGCAAGTTAGCACACCATAGTGACCAAATCACAAGCCCCACTAGCTTGCATTATACTTTCACTCTAAAGAAACCACTCAAATGAGAATACATAGGTTGGTGGTCTATGCATAGTCAACATTCCCCTACCACCTTCCCAAACTCCCATAACTAGAAAAATCATATTCTGAAAAAAAAAATCATTCAGGAAATAATCTCATTCACATGTCTCTAGAAGATTTTGGGTGTGCTACGCAACTTTTCTATGGCCCGTGCCCCCATTGATCCCCCATGTTTGGCCACACTCATCCAGGTAATATTTAATCTTCATGTTATCTTAATTTTATAATATATATAAAAAATAAGTATTTATATATATATATATTCGTTCCATGCGTCAACTCCAAACTAAATGCTAAAAGAATGGGATATCTCTTTCATTTTGAGTTACGCACCATTAAAATGTTTTAATCATAATTTTATTTTTCATTTACCAATATAATATATACATAGTTCAAATTTGGATATTTATCCATACTACTACAGCATAGACACATAGACACACACATTCATGTTGTATCTCAACTACGAGATAAATAAGGAAAAATTTACACATCTTGTTCATTTAGAGATAGACACCGTTAAAAGTTTTGAATCATTAGTTATAATTATTTC
Source organism: Pinus taeda (assembly GCA_000404065.3). Taxonomy (NCBI): domain Eukaryota; kingdom Viridiplantae; phylum Streptophyta; class Pinopsida; order Pinales; family Pinaceae; genus Pinus; species Pinus taeda. The sequence continues at coordinate 7,137 of APFE030763985.1, read as the reverse complement.
ATTTCTTTTATATACAAAAATACATACTTGTCAATCTTCCCTTTTTGCTAATGTATTTTAAATTCTAATTCATATCAAATATTGAAGGAATTATACATCTCCACGATGTCAATGAATTAGAAAGCACAAATTAATTAAATGAGGAATATCCTTCACTTTATTTATTTATTGTTTACACTAAATTTCTTCTCGCCATCAATATTTTCTAAATGTCTAGTATGAAATTTTATTAAGTATTAAAGAAAATTAACATCTCCTTGATATTATTGAGTGGAAAAAAAATCAACTAAGGAAAAAATATTTTAAATTCAATTTTTTTCTCTATTTAAATGTTAAATTGATATAAAATGCCCCCTAATTTGGGTGGCAACTGATGGTTTTCATGAGTGCATTTATCATCACCATGCGTTGACACGGAAAGTGACTCTCATCTAACTTTAATATGCCCACTCCATATGCTAATCCATCAATTTTTATGATGCCTAATCCAATGCTCCATATCCTCTGCGTGATCTCCTTATACTTAACACTAATGCCTCATTCACTTACTTGGCAATAGAAAACATTATGTATGCCTAAATATTTCTTCGCTCTTTTGTCACCCAACTTGTTCCTGATTCGTCATGCACCCTGTCATACTCTTATTTCCTTCCAAAAGAAAAGCTACAATTCCCTTAGTGATTCTAAATTCCTCCTCCTCATTCTCCCTCCTACAACTATGGTTCAGGAGAGTAGATGTGTAAGAAATGGAGGTGATGGATGTGGTCATGCACGTCATGCCCATGCTGTAGATTTTGATGGAAAAAACTAATCTCTTCATTCCAAATATTCATGAAAGCATACCACACAATGTATCCTCCATGGAAGCTGATGAATTAAGGAACCTAGGTGGCAGGCATTAGGCCTCAAAGTTTACTAGCTAGAAAGTTATGGAAGAAACAACAAGCCAAAGAAGCTTCCATAAGGAAGTTTGTTAATTCTAATGAATTAATAGTCTCCATGAATCCCTACAGGACCTTATCCACTCCTTCGACATCTCCTTCTCTCCTATCCCACTCTCTTATTCCCGAACAAGCTCCCAAGATGGAATAGACTCCCTTTCAATCTCACCCAATTCCCATGGGCCCTTCCCTTTCGATCATGATTAATGATGTGCAACTTAAATGTCAAGTGAGTGGAGCAACTAATAAAGCACAACCATAGCAAGCTTTGAGTTCTTATGGCTGCCTTATCGTTGAGGAGGGGCGAGAAGATGCACTAGCACAATTGTGGCCCAATAGCACACTTGATGTCTCAACAACCTCCAACGGAAAGAAAAAGGTTTGAAATGTTTTTTTTAATGGCTTGTATTATTAGCCCTAAGGAAAAGCCTCAGAGGATTTTTTTGTATTACGATAACTACTTGTGTATGCTACTAACTTTGGATTTGTCCACGAATAGCTATTTCTTTGACCATAGCTTTCAAGCAATGACCTATTGGTTTCTCCATGGTGGGAAGATGGTCGAAAACCTAGTTCCACTAGAAGAACCAACATTATTATGGTTGTGTAAATTTTGTACATCATTTTTTCTAATATGAATTTCTTGAGATTCTTACAAAAAGATATATATATTTATTATATTATATATATTTTATATATAATATTTTATGTTTAGGGTTTCACATTGAAATATTCTATAAATATTTTTGTTGTTCGTTGTCATGGAATGATTGTATAGGTGGTATTTGATAATTATTAGCTGCCATGATATTCAAATATTTTATCGAATTTTTGTACTGGAAAGAATTTTAATAAATCGAATATATCACATCTGTCCCAATCATCTAAAAAGAATAAAAGACAACGATACTTTTTTCTAATTATTCTATTCTCTCAATTGACTAATAAATTAAGTAGTTTATCAGACCTATAAATTTTTTTTTTTATATGAATATTATTTAAATGTCATCTCAATTTCATCTTATGTAGTTAAATAATTACACATCTTTGTTGCACTAAAGAAATAAAAAGAAATTCAATTCTCTTATCACTATTCTTAATTTGATTCTTTTTTAATGTAGCTATTTTTATTATTTTTCAACCTAAGGCACAACATATATCCATACTATAAAGTACTTATTAAAGAAAAATAAAATTTATTTGGCAGATTATCTAAGGAATACACTCAAGCATATTGCGATAAATTTCACTACCCAACATTCAATTTTCTATTTAGGTAATAAATACTATTTTTATGGGAATATATTATCCATTAACACATTCAAGCATATTGTGATAAATTTCACTCCCCAGCAATCAATTTTCTATTCAGGTAATAAATAACTATTTATATGGGAGTATATTATCCATTAACACATTCAAATAAATTGTAATTGGATGAATACATGTTTTGTTTTTTTGTTTTTTAGCATTTTCTAATATCAATTTTGCTTGAAATATAGTGGAGATTTTATAGAATACTAAAGGTTTTACTTCATTTATATGTTCAAAGATGCATTTTAAAATACAAGAAATCTCAATCTTACTAAAAGATATATGATCTAATTTAAAAGAAAACACAGTAAAAATTTGTAATCTAAATTAATTTATAAAATATTTTTATATATCTATAAGTAAGATAAACATAAACTACAAAAAGATTATTATTAGAACATTGATATTAAAGGATTATTGGAAAAATAAATTATTGTTTTTTTTAAACAGTGGGAAAACTTATCATATTTTAGTTGTTAAACTATGATTACAGATAGCCATCACAAATTGCTATCTCTTAATACTACTATCTCTGAATTCAGAGTTACTCATCATTATTCATGGAAAGCCACATCACTTGTAATTACATTGATGGTGGTTAGTAAGGCTTCATACTTTCTTTATAATTATTATTAATTTTTTTATTATCACTAATATCTATTTAAATATTATATCTTAAATATTAATTATTGTCATATATGATTAGGTTGCATAAAGGATTTGATGTAACATAGAAACCCTTAAATTAATTTTATTTTATGAATACTTTTTTATTATTATTATTTTTGTGTATAAAAGAAACTAAATATATAAGTAACTATTAATTCATAAAACTATAAATAATAATTCACTAGTCAATATTGAATACATATTTCAAACTTTCATGATTATCATTTGTCATTGATCATTTTTAAGATAAAAAAATCATATCAAAATTTTGATTTTCTAAAAAAAAGACAATTTAAATATAAAAATAAATATCATGTTATTAGTATAAAATATTTATACATATTTTTAAATTTTACGATAACTAAGATGTAAAATTGAAATAAAATGCTTTCAATTCCATATTTTTGTGAATATACAATCATTATGTCTATGGAACATAAAACGTTATATAAAATTATGTAAACCTTATCAAATAACTTTTGGTAGCTCAGTATAAAATGCAAACAAAATTACGATATATGATTTTTTGCTTTATCTTTTCCATACAACTTTTAAAATACATTTTAATATATAAACATACATTTTTAAAAAATATATTTTTAATTTATAAATTATTATTTTAGAAATGTATTTTAATTTGTAAGTTCTTACTTTTACTTTTATTTTTCATATTAATAATAATAATTAGAAAACCAAAAAATCCAAAATAATGGAAATTGAAATCGGAGGGAAGTTTACCGTTACCTAATTTTTTTTGACTTAGATTTAATTAATTAGTTTATAATAAAGGATGAGATGGCTTAATCAATTTATAATAAAAAATGAATTGGCTGAAAAAGTTTATAGTAAAAGATGAATTGGTAGGAAGGAGTGGGAGTGAGAGACCTCCCTAAAATAGAAATAACTATGATGAATGATGAGTTTGTCGGAGCGAGTATATCCGTTGATCTATAAAAAGCTAAAGAAAGCCGAAATATCCGTTAATCTGTAAAAAAAAGCCAGAAAAAAGCCGGAATAGGAATAGTAATATCCGTTGATCTGTAAAAAGCCAAAGAAAACGGTTTATGTTAAAGGAAAAAGAAGCGGAAGCACTTCTAAATTATAAATTTGGGAAGAGCCTCCATTTGGGTGTTAGGATTTTGTCTTTGTGGAGAGTCTCTGTATGTTGACAGGAGAGGATCCTTTGTTGGATGCAATCTTGATGAATTCTCTTTCTGTCGATGAGCACAACGGATTTTGATGAATTCTTTATGTCACAGAAGATCCTCTGCTATTTCTTGATTCGTTATTGATTTAGATATATCGAAGTAAATTCATTTATGATTTGATTCAGAGGAACCGCCCAGGGGAGAATTGTTATGTTACAATGCGCTCTGGTTGCTGCTGCTACGCAAATCCTCCTCCTTGTGCTATTCTCTTCTGGTTGCTGCTGCTACGCAAATCCTCCTCCTTGTGCTATTCTCTTTGACTGTTCCAAATTTGCTTCCTCTGTGTTTATCTAAATCTAAGGTAATTTGTTGTTCTCATAGAGTCTCTATTTCATTTTCTTTAATTAGGTTAACCTCCCTCGCATTAGTTTACTTGATTTTGATAATTAGTTTATCATGATAGATCTAGGTTTTACAATTTGTATGATTTTGAGGGTCTCCGTTAGGTTCGGCTTCCAGAACAAGAATAAACTCAGTTTTCCATATTAGTATAAAATCCATTGAGACGAATTTCAACCAACTGACCTAGGATCGAAATCTGAAGCCCGAGATCAGGAGACAATGCTTATTTTTGATGAAGCATAAGAACTATTCAATTAGTTACTTGAATACTATCCTTCATTGCCATTTTCGATAGATTTCAATGAAACTGCGCTAGCTGTATGGTGGCCCAGCATGTAAAACAGCAACAATGTTTAGACCTCATCTCATCTTCGGAGGAGATAAACTTCCATCAAAGAATGCTGTGATTGTCAAGGTATCCTGTTTGAATTTTTCTTGCATTCAAGGACCTATGAACTTCAAACATAAAAAATGAACTTCTTGTTTACAGAACATTTCAAACCATGCATCTTCTTCGAGTCTTGTTTTCTGCAACTATGGATGGCCCTGTTTTCTGCATTTATGGATAATTTGAAATGTTGATTACCTGTTTATAATTATTTTTCTGCAACTGTGGGAGGCACTTATGCTAAGCACTTATTGATACTTTTCGTGTTCCATCATATTTTTTTCACACATTGCAAAGTCTGAGCACTTCGTCATCAAGATTCGTCGGTCCTCACACTCAATTACAATTAGTCCTCACCCCAGCGAATTAAATTTGCTTATGAGATATAAAAACAGAGCTGAGTAGCTACAATTAGTTGAAACAGAGCTGAATGGCTACAATTAGTTGAAAAAGAATTGAATTGCTTCTGTTCTTGAAAGTTGAAACACAGAGAAGGTATTGAAATACATCTTAGTGAAGCAATACATACCGACAGTACTGCTGTTTTTGTAACCTTGTGTTTCGGCAACCGTAACCTGATTTGGTCCAATGCATTTTTATGAATTCTCTTTCTGTTCCAAAAGATCCTCTGCCACATCCAATCGATCAAGCTTCATTTCTGTGTTGGCTTTCAAATTTGTGTTGGTTGCAAGAACAAGTATAAACTCATTTTGCCGGTCTCCCTTAGGTTCAGCTTCCAGAACAAGTATAAACTCGTTTTTCATGTTAGTGTAAAATCTATTGACTTCTTGATACTAATTGCAACCAGCCGACCTCTGATACTAATTTCAATTACCTGAGTACTATCCTTCATGGCCATTTTCGATAGATGGTGGCCTCATCTCATCTCATTTAAATCGTCCAGTTTCAATGAGGCCCACACGAGATCCAATCCTTCCTCCAGCTGTGCAACCAAGATCAAAAAAGGTGGGTGAAATGCTTAACCGATTTCATGTTGGCTGCTTATCCGATCTCGGCATCTCATTATTTTCCCACCCCAAACATAAATATATTGTCCCATCCCACACAACATAATCTTCGTAGGGTTAAGATCTTAAAAATAATCCATAATTTAATAATATAGAAGTTGTTCATGGACGGCAAGATAGGGTAATAAATGCACGAGTTTGAATTTTTATTGCATTCAAGGACCTCAACACATAGATTTTGAGATGTGGGATTTGGACCTCCGCACAATAGGTACTCATTTTTCCAACACTCACCAGGAAATCGTGGAAATTATGAGGAAGCGTTCGAACTTCTATTGAAAATGCCTATGAACTTCAAACATTAAAAATGAACTTGTTTACAGAACATTTGAAACCTCTGCCTCTTCTTTGAGTCTTGTTTTCTACAACTATGAGAAGCACTTATTGATACTTTTGCTCACACATTGGAAAGCCTGATCACACATTGGAAAGTCTGAGCATTTCTTTATCAAGATTCGTCGGTCCTCACACACAATTACAAGTAGTCCTTCTGAGATATAAACACAGATAACAGTAAAAGTTAAATGGCTACAATTAGTTGAAACAGAGCTGAATGGCTACAATAAGTTGAAAAAGTGTTGAAACTCATAGAAGGTATTAAATACAGTACTTTTGTTTTTGTAATCTTGTGTTTCGGCCACCGTAACCTGATTTGGTCCAATGACAAGGAACACATTTGTAGTTCCATTTGAGATCAGATATGTTAGATTATAATAATAATATTATTATAGTTTCTTATTATTATCATAGCCTAGGTTTTATGAAGTTTCATTGTGTGTTGTGTTTTGTGTTTGTATGTTAATTATATTTAGGGTTTACAGAATTTATGTTTGTTTATTTTATTTTTTGAAGATTTTATATAATTAATTTATTGATTTTATTGATTTTAAATAGTTCTGGACACTGAGAATAAACATTGACTTGGCTGCAATCTTTTTCAACAATGTTTCATTTTATTTATATAAATTTTACAAAATTTTATTAATAAATTGTTGTTCTTATAATTACTTATTTATATTGTATATCTTTTTATATATTATTTGTTACATTATCATGTATATATTGATATTTGAATTATCACGGTAAAGAATGAATCAATAATTATCATAAATAAAGAGAATGAAATGATATGCAATTTTAAGTTATTGGTTTTTTTTTCCTTGAGGAGGAGGAGGAGATAATGACTCAATAAGTATTTATAAATAAAGAGAATTAAATGATATGAAGTTTTTTTTTTTTTTTTTTTT
>APFE030763979.1:4041-18349 GCA_000404065.3 Pinus taeda | reverse complement strand
TTTGTTTGTTTTATGTTTTATGTTTTACTATTTTGTAACACTATTATACTAATCATTATCATTATTTAATTCATGTTATTACTGTATTAATAATTTTAATTCATGTTATTATTTTTTGTTTGTTTTGTGTTTTATGTTTTACTATATTGCAACACTACTATACTAATTGTTATCATTATTTAATTCATTTTATTACTATATTAATAATTTTAATTCATGTTATTACTATATTAGTAATCTTAATACATTTTATGATGTAGGGTAGCCCTGCAAAACCAGGATCTTCAATCACTCTGTTATGGAAACATGCATATAAGCACGCATCTCAACATATAATCCCAATTGACACCTTAAATCCGGCAATTTCACTCATCTTCATTCACACATATCTTCAAACAGTTATCCGCTATGGCAATTACAATTCAGATTTAAGCCACAACATACCTCTCAAGAATTCAGTGGCATTCTTTCCAAACCTTGTAGACTCATCCATTCAACGTGTTCATTTAATTTAGAAAATGATATTGCCATACCTGCATTTTAGATCCCAGCGCTGACTTAGATCATTTCCAGCGTGGACTTGGATATGCGATTGCTCTGGCAATTTCATAACTTGACATTATGAAACCTCATACAAATGCTGACAATTTAAACTTTCACCATTTTAAATTTGTACACCAGCTACTTGATGTGTATCGCAGCTCCTATGGCATCAACTACTAAACGCCGGTTAGATATCTGTTCAATTTTACTCTCTGATTCATTTCTTTTTACAACAAAGGCTCCTCCACCATTTCTTCAACCAGAGCGACCCTGCCTCATCACGATACTGATGATTTATTCCGTGGTCGCCAGTCCAGGAAGAGCCACTACGTGAGGCAATGGTATGCCTTATCTAGCGTTTTTCATTATTACCAGACACAGAACCAGCCTTTGGTTGATAAAATTCCGATTCAACAAAAATTGATCCTCCAAAACTGTATCCTTTTGCCTCGCATTCTATAACAAATTGGTGGAGCTCTTCACCCTGTTCGCCCTTTGATCGTAATTACAATTTCTTTTCAGACTCGAAAGATTGGAGAAATTGTGCTATTTAATAATTCGTTTCAGAACTTCAGGATGCACAATAGAAGTCTACTGCCGTCCTTTTTAAATGCAATTTCAGCAGTAGCGACACCTTAGTTCCAATACACACCGTAAAGGCATCGAGATGCGAATAGGAAGGCGATTATATAATAATGAAATCAAGTGTCGGCAACGTAACACTGAAAAGGAAAACGATATAAATTTGTTTAACACACAGTAAACGCATCTCCGGGAACATTGCCCCTCTGTTCCTTAAAAATTAATATAATTACCATGCATGACCAGAGTTCTCCTCTAACTCTAATAACAATGAAACGAACCAAATTGTACAATAAACACTAAAGCATCAAGTGGAAATACTAAGGCGCTTCCAGTCTTTGATACACAGCATAATGACTACTCAACGCTTCAACGCTTTGGCATATGAGCTTAACACGGCTCAATACATAGTCCATTAATTATTTAATGCATGATACAATTTAACAGAAAAACCGATCATTCATTAGAATGCCGAGAGAAAGTTTTTTTCCATGATACTTCTGGCACGCCCCCTCTCCTGCTGAGAGCTTTAGCTGCCTCTTTATTTATAATTTAAGGATACATAAATAAGGGATAGGTCTTCTCAGACCTTATCATTTACAAAAGCAAGCTTTTTTTGTTTTACGTAATGATTTAAAGCATGAAGCTTTATGCTCCATTCTTATCCTAATTTTAACTGAAAAAAAAAAACATAGAAATTCTATCCCAATTTTTTTCCTAAACTATTTCTCTCATATCCTTTTATTTAGAAAAAGAATATTTACATAATCTTCAATTCCTATTTTATTAAAAATAACAAAATATTTAAAGTTATCACACCCCCCTTTTATCACATATTTACAAATGAAAATGGTGTTGATGCTCCTGCATCATACACCCAACCTTAAAATTAATCATGATCCCCTGATCATGTGTTCAGATCTGTGTATGCCTGGATCCCATATCTTGTGCTGCAAGTCATCATGTGTTATTGCTCGCTGCCTTTTTGAAGGTTTCCATATCTTATGCTGCCTTGCTCCACTAGCTACACTCTCGCAATCTTCTGTTGTCTTCCTTTTGCTGCTTCTCCTTTGTTTCACTGCTGCTGGTCTCTTCCAAAATTACTTCATCATCATCTGCCTCATCAGTTCGATTTCTTTGTCTAACAAATTTTCCCCAGTATCTTCAATAAGACCTGTACTCACAAAACAATTGTTAGAATAAAAAATATAAGGCTTCATTGCCTTGTACTCCTTTTCCAGTATTTCAATACACTATTCTGAATCCTCCTCCACTATTGGCACATCAGTATGCTGATCCAAACTTTCCAAAGAATCCTCTGAAGAATTCTCAAGACTGTCAACCAGTCTTCCTCTCATATCATCTGCTTCCATGATGTCCTTTCCCTCTTGTTCACTGCACTGAACTCTTTCTTCTGCAATCTCCCTGGCAAAATGTGGATTCTCCAACAAATATTCTAACAATGCAATTTCTTTGTAGCATCGCTGAAGCATATCATCATCACCTGCATTCATACATAAACTTTTAGTTTGCACAAAATGTTCAACAGTATCAGTTGTTACTTCCCTTATCTGTGCTTTAGATTGATTCTCTTCTTCAACATCCACAAGAACTTCCTCTTGTGCTATAACAATTTCACAACATGGCACATCCTCCTCAACACCTATAATCACATCACAATTGTCATCTATACAAACACAAGAGTTCACATTATCCAGGTGATCTGGATCTACCCAATAACTCAATAAATCATCAATGATCTCCTCCTCTGTTTCATCAATGGAAACCTCCTCTGCACCTGCAAACACACACAGCTCATCAGTTTTAAAACTGCAAGACGTTTTAGTCTTGACTGCTTCCTTCGACATTTTCCTTTAATCAGATCTGCATGTGGAATTTTCAAATTTCATCTCTGGCACAAGAACTCTAAGCCCCATTTTCAACAAGGCAATCACAATTTGCCTCAACCTCCTCTACAATTGTCGCCAAATCACTCTCTTCCCTTGAGTGGAAAGATCCATTTTCCTTTCCAATTTTCCTACTCTTGTAGCCATTCTTCTAGTAGCTGCAACTGTACCTTTATTTCTGCAATCTCTCTTTCTCGAACCTCTGCAGTCATCTCATCTCTGTGGCATTTCTCTGAACCTCTTCTTCCTCTAGAAAAACTCCTTCTACCTCTGGTAGACTGCTTCCTCATGATTTTCTCACTCACCATGAGTTTTACTAGCCTCTGCAACAACAATCTCTCTTGCTGCCACTTACCTCACCAAACTCTCCTCATTGAGTCTTTTGGTAAGTACTGGTTCACTGCCTCTGGAGCTTCTTGAGCACTCCTCTACTCTCTCTAGGCTATCTCTTCAACTCAACTTCTTCTTCAGGACAATTCACTTGTCCTCCTTATCCAGCCTTCAGCTGAATTCTAGGTTCACTGCCACCTTCTCTGCAACCATAAACGTAAATTATAAATTTCAGATCAAAAAATTATCTCACCTTTAAGATCCTGCACGATCTTGTCTTCTTTCTACTTTTGCAATCTTCATCACTGCATTTGTGTATGCTTGCACGTCAAATTTAAAAATCTGATCTTCCTTTCCATTATTCATCAAAACACACTTTAGTCTTCGACAAAACCTTCTATTATATTCAGAGAGAAAAAACAAATATCTTCAGCTAAGCATTATAGCTCTGATACCACCTGATGCAGGGTAGCACTGCAAAACCAGGATCTTCAATCACTCTTTTATGGCAAAATGCATATAAGCATGCATCTCAACATATAATCCCAATTGACACCTTAAATCCGTAAATTTCATTCATATTCATTCACACATATCTTCAAACAGTTACCTGCTATGGCGATTACGATTCAGATTTAAGCCACAACATACCTCTCAAGAATTCAGTGGCACTTTTTCTAAACCTTGCAGACTCATCCATTCAACGTGTTCATTTAATTTAGAAAATGATACTGCCATACCTGCATTTTAGATCCCAGTGCTGACTCAGATCATTTCCAGTGCGGACTTGGATATGCGATTGCTCTGGAAATTTCCTAACTTGACATTATGAAACCTCATACAAATGCTGACAATTTAAACTTTCACCATTTTAAATTTGTACACCAGCTACTTGATGTGTATTGCAGCTCCTGTGGCATCAACTACTAAACGTCGGTTAGATATCTGTTTAATTTTACTCTTTGATTCATTTCTTTTTAAAACAAAGGCTTCTCCACCATTTCTTCAACTAGGGCGACCCCACCTCATCTTGATATTGATGATTGCTTCAGTGGTTTCCAGTCCAGGAAGAGCCACTGCGTGAGGCAGTGGTATGCCTTATCTAGAGTTTTTCATTATTACTAGACATAGAACCAGCCTTTGGTTGATAAAATTCCGGTTCAATAAAAATTGATCCTCCAAAACTGTAACCTTCTGCCTTGTGTTCTATAACAAATTGGTGGAGCTCTTCATCCTGTTCACCCTTTGATCAGAATTACAATTTCTTTTCAGACCCGAAAGATTGGATAAATTGCGCTATTTAATAATTCGTTTCAGAACTTTGGGATGCACAATAAAAGTCTACTGCCATCCTTTTTAAATGCAATTTCAGCAGTAGCGATACCTTAGTTCCAATACACACCGTAAAGGTATCGAGATGCGAATAGGAAGGCGATTATATAACAATGAAATCAAGTGTCGGCAGCGTAACACTGAAAACGAAAACGATATAAATTTGTTTAACACACAGTAAACACATCTCCAGGAACGCTGCCCCTCTCTTCCTTAAAAATTAATATAATTACCATGCGTGACCAGAGTTCTCCTCTAACTGTAATAACAATGAAACAAACCAAACTGTACAATAAACAGTAAAGCATCAAGTGGAAATACTAAGGCGCTTCCAGTCTTCGATACACAGCATAATGACTACTCAACGCTTCAACTCTTTGGCATATGAGCTTAACATGGCTCAATACACAGTCCATTAATTATTGAATGCATGATACAATTTAACAGAAAAATTGTTCATTCATTAGAATGCTGAGAGAAAGTTTTTTTCATCATACTTCTGGCCCGCCCCCTCTCATGCTGAGAGATTTAGCTGCCTCTTTATTTATAATTTAAGGATACATACATAAGGGATAGGTCTTCTCAGACCTTTTCTTTTACAAAAGCAGGATTTTTCCGTTTTACATAATGATTTAAAGCGTGAAGCTTTATTCTCCATTCTTATCCTAATTTTAACTGGAAAAAACATAGAAATTCTATCCCAATTTTTTTTCCTAAACTATTTCTCTCATATCCTTTTATTTAGAAAAAGAATATTTACATAATCTTCACTTCCTATTTTATTAAAAATAACAAAATATTTAAAATTATCACACCCCCCTTTTATCACCTATTTACAAATGAAGATGGTCTTGATGCTCCTGCATCATTTTATTACTATATTGTTTGTTAGTTTTATGTTTTAAGTTTTACTATTTTGTAACACTATTATACTAATCATTATCACTACTTAATTCATGTTATTATTATATTAATAATTTTAATTCATGTTATTACTATATTTTTTGTTTGTTTGTTTTATGCTTTATTATATTGTAACGCTGTTTTGTAACGCTATTATACTAATGATTATAATTATTTAGTTAATGTTATTACTATATTGTTTGTTTGTTTTAGGTTTTATGTTTTACTATTTTCTAACACTATTATACTAATCATTATCACTACTTAACTCACGCTATTACTATATTAATAATTTTATTCCATGTTATTACTATACAATTTGTTTGTTTTGTGTTTTATGTTTAATATTTTGTAACACTATTATACTAATCATTATCATTATTTAATTCATGTTATTACCATATTAATAATTTTAATTCATTTTACTACTATATTGTTTGTTTGGTTTATGTTTTTTACTATTATCTTACACTATTTTCTAACATAATTATACTAATCATTATCATTATTTAATTCATGTTATTACTATATTGTTTGTTTGTTTTATGTTTTATGTTTTACTATATTGTAACACTATTATACTAATCATTATCACTATTTAATTCATGATATTACTATATTAATAATTTTAATTCGTGTTATCGCTATATTATTCATTTAGTTTACGTTTTACTATATTGTAACACTATTTTGTAACACTATTATACTAATGATTATCATTACTTTACTCATGTTATTACTATATTAACTATTTTAATTCATGTTATTACTATATTGTTTGTTTTTTTTTATGTTTTAATATTTTGTAACACTATTATACTAATCATTATCATTATTTAATTCATGTTATTACTATATTGTTTGTTTGTGTTATGTTTTATGTTTTACTATATTGTAACACTATTTTGTAACAATATTTATGTTTTATGTTTAACTATTTTTTAACAATATTTTTTAAGATTATTATTCTAATAATTGTAATTATTTAATTGATATGATTACTATAATAATAATTTTAATTCATGTTACTACTATATTGTTTGTTTGTTTTATGTTTTATGTTTTACTATTATCTCACAATATTATACTAATCATTGGATGGAGCGGGAATGTCGGGTCTAGACTCAATGAGAGCTGTAGGCAGACATCGTGGGGCAGCAGTCGACGAGAAGCACGATAGGTGGACTGAGTAAGGGAATCTCGAAGCATAACCAGTTTAACTGATAAGTATTCAGCACAGAAAGAAGGATAAATATTAAAAGTATTAGACCTGAGGAGGAAATGGAAAATCAGCAGGGGAGGGGAGAGATCCCCTCCTACAAAAATGTTGTAGCAGGGGAAACCAGTACAACCAGAACGCAGCGTAATCTGAAGGAGAATAATGCATGAGTGATGGGTAACCTATGGCAAAAGAGGATGGGTGGGAAATGCCTTCCGAGGGCACAAAAACATCCCAGATATGTCATTCCCTGCAACAAACTTGAGGAATATACCTGTTACATGAAGGACCATGCTCTGATTTGCAAGTTCGTAGGGTATTGGCCAACTGAGAAAGAACTGAACGGGTGGATTTATGAAAGATGGAGACCAAAAGGACATATAGATCTGAAACTGGGAGCAAAAGGGTTTTTTACAGCCATCTTCACGAATCTGGAGGACAAAGAAAGGGTTTTTGAGGAGGGACCGTATTTTATGAATAATGCGGGTCTGTTTATGAAATACTGGGAAGAGAGATATAACAATGAAAATGAAAGAATACTGGCCGCGCCAAACTGGGTTAGATTGTTTGGTTTACCAGAGGAATTTTGGGACCCTGAAATCCTAGACGGGATTGGGAACACAATCGGGGGCTTTGTTAAAATAGCAGAGGCAACAAAGTGAGGCAAATATAATTCATATGCAAGGCTCTGTGTATATGAATATAACAGAGCCCCTTCCAGAATCTATTGAACTGGAATATCATGATGATATCTGGCAACATCCAATAGACTATGAACATATTCCGTTCAGGTGCCGTAAGTGTCACGAATACGACCATCTATATAGACAATGTCCGCTGAATAAGGAGGAAGGGTTTGATAAAAACCAAGAAGCACATCAAAGAGAATCAGGAAAAATGGGAGAGGCAAATAGGGATTTTCAACAAGTTTCAAGAAGGAAGAAACAAGGCAAAGATGGCCCCAAAACTCAGACTCAAGAAAAGCCCCTTAATACAGCGAGTCAAAACAAGTTCCAAATACTCCAAGACGAAAATGAGGATTATGAAGTGAACCTGGGGGATGATGAAGAGCTTGGAAATATGCCAATGGAAGTAGTTATAGAAACAAAGGGAAAAGAAACAAGTACGGGGAAATCAACTGAAGAAAGGGTTGTGGGAAAGTCAGAAATAGTAACAGATCATTCCCAAATGGAAGTGGAGAACCAGAAGGAAAATGAGGTGGAGGAAAAAATCATGAAACAGTTAATTCAGGAATGGAAAAACCTGGATAACAGATTCTTACCAGAGAAATAGAAACAATTGTACAAAGAACCATTTCAAAAGTACAAGGAAAAAAAGGGGAGAACACGGACAAACATATAACCATAGCAAGCGAACAGGAGAATGATCAGATGGGAATGGATGCTTCTGGCAAAAACAACAGGAAAGGAGGAAGGAAAATGTTGAGTGAAGCCATTCATATCGTGGGAGAAACGCTGATAAATTCAGGTAAAGTGATACCTCTGTCAGAGGTATTCTTCCCCTCCTATCAAAAGTTTTAAATGATTATCATCAGCTGGAATATTAGAGGATTGAATAGTAAAGGAAAACAGAGGTACATGAAAGAGAAATTGAAAAAAACAAACCGAGTATTATGATTCTTCAGGAAACGAAAATTTCAATGCAGCAGTTGGAAGAAATAATTAACAAAAATAAGCTTCAATACGAAGTTATGGGGCAAGATGCTATTGGATCTGTGGCAGGAATTGCTATTTTATGGAACCCAAATGACATAATCCTAGAAGGCTGGACTACTATGACCAGAATCCTTACAAGCATTGGTAGAATGGTAGGAACGAAAGAAAAGGTAGTCATTTCAGGGGTTTACGGCCCACATACCCCGGGAGAGAAAGAAAGCTTTATACAAAACATGAAAGCAATTCGTAGAATTTATCCAGAGCCTGCATGGGTTATAGGAGGCAATTTTAACCTAATCCGATGCCTAGAGGAGAAAAAGGGAGGGACAAGAAAGTCAGATCAATACATGGAAATGTTCAATGATATGATTGATGATTTAAGACTTGTAGACATTCAAACTATCAATGGAATCTGCACCTGGAACAATAGGAGGGGGGGCAAGAATCAGATAGCTTCAAGACGTGATCGCTTCCTAGTATCAGAGACTATTATGAATAAGGATGTTTTCGTTGAAGCGAAGATCATGCCATCTCTTGGATCTGACTATTGGCCTATTAGACTAGAGGTGGATATTAAAAGGAACCGTGGAAGGAGACCCTTCAGATTTGAAACCTTTTGGTTAAGGGACCCGGGATTCATAAAGAAAATGGAAGAATGGTGGACACAGAGTTCAGTTCAGGGTAAAGGAAAGATGCATACATTCCAACTGAAACTTAAAGAGTTGAAAGGGAGAATCAAGAAATGGAACAAGGAGGAATTTGGTAACATTTTGGAGGAAAAACAAAAACTAGAAGGAGAAATGGAATCACTGCAACAGAAGATAATAACAGAAGGTAGGACAGAGGAAAGCATTAGAGAATAAGGGATAATTCTTGGAAAACTCGAGGAAAGGCGAAAGCAAGAAGAAATGATATGGAGGCAGAATTCAAGAATAAAATGGTTAAGGGAAGGGGAAAGAAACACAAATTTTTTCCATCAGGCAATGATTCAACACAGACAAAGAAACAGGATATTGTCCATCAAAGACCAGAATGGCGAGAGAGTAGTTGAGCAAGAAGGGATCGAACAAGTGCTAGTGGAACATCACAAAGATATCCTAGTTGAGCCTATAGTAGATAGATCAGAAGCAATAAAGGAAATATGCTCAGCCATTCCACGATTAGTTACAGAAGACCAAAATAATGCTTTGATGAGAGCTGCCAACTTAGAGGAGATAGAATAAATAGTAAAATCCATGAAAAAGGTACAGCTCCAGGTCCAGATGGCTTCACGATCGAATTCTTCCAAGCGGGATGGCATTTTCTGGGAAGAGAAATCCTAGAATTGATACAAGAATCACGGATGAACCAGAAGGTATGGCCTACTATTAACTCCACCTTCTATGCTTTGATTCCTAAGAATGATAATCTAGAAGATGCCAATGGGTTTAGACCCATAGCATTGTGTAATTTTATTTACAAGATATTAAGAACCTTGATTGCCAAAAGACTGAAACCCCTATTAGATAAGCTAATATCTACTGAACAAACTGGTTTTGTAGAAGGTAGACAAATCCTAGATGGCCTAGTAGTAACCCAAGAGGTCATCCACTCTTTAAAAATGAAAAATCAAAAGGGCATGATGATTAAACTAGATCTGTCGAAAGCTTATGATAGACTGAATTGGAAATACTTGGAAGAAGTCCTGGAAAGTTTTGGCTTCAGTAAGAGATGGGTAAAATGGATTCACAGTCTAATTTCAACCCCGAACTTCTCCATACTTGTTAATGGTACCCCCTCAAAAACTTTTAATGCGTCTAGAGGAATTAGACAGGGAGACCCATTATCTCCGTTTCTTTTCATATTGGAAGCAGAAGGCCTTGGTAGATATATTAAAAAAGAACGGGCAGCGAACAAAATCAAGGGATTGAAGCTATGGGGTAATGATTTGCCTTTAACCCATCAGCAATTCGTTGATGATATTATGATATTCGGGGAACCAACTGTAAAAGAAGTGAGACAACTGAAGAGGATTTTGGACTTATTTGATGAAGCCTCCGGACTGGAAATTAATAGAGACAAATCCTGTGTATTTATATTTAACACGATGGAACAGATTAAAACTCATCTTACAACACTGTTGGGCTTTAAATGAGGAGAGTAGCCTACGAAAT
The DNA here is from genome assembly GCA_000404065.3 of Pinus taeda. Classification (NCBI taxonomy): domain Eukaryota; kingdom Viridiplantae; phylum Streptophyta; class Pinopsida; order Pinales; family Pinaceae; genus Pinus; species Pinus taeda. Next base: position 7,704 of record APFE030763979.1, on the reverse strand, counting down.
GCTCGGGGAATTTGCTGGACTTCACATCCAAAAAATTGAAAAATTGGCAAGGAGTCTTGGACAAATTGAGAAACAGAGCAGTGAATTGGGCTTTTAGAACTCTGAATATGGCAGGAAGGATAGTGCTGGTGAAATCAGTCCTCCAAGCTATTCCCATATATCCTCTGTCGATAATGGCGGCCCCTTTAGGAATCTGTTCAAAAATTAGAGATATCATGAGAAAGTTCATATAGGGAGGGGTGAATCATCAGAAAAAATGGGCCCTTGTTTCTTGGAAACACCTTACAGAGAGGAAGGAAAAAGGATGATTGGGTTTACGAGACCCGGAAGAACTCAACAAAGTGTTAGGAGTGAAGCTCTGGTGGCGATGGCTAAGGGAGGGTAATGATCTGTGGAAAGCCATTTGGAGACTCAAATACAATATGCCAGACACAACAGTTGACATTTTAAGACAGAGGGAAACCCCCAAGGGTTCAACAATCTGGGATCTAGCTCGACAGAACAGAGATATTGTTGAAAACCATATTTTCTGGGAAGTTCGAGGTGGAGGGGAAGCTAATTTCTGGGATGAAAAATGGCAGCAAAAGGAAAAAATGAATAGAATTCAACCGGTCCAACAGCTACAAGAAAGAATAGGGGGAAATCGAAACTGTGTCAAAGACTATTGGAAAGATAATGAATTGGATGGAATCTGGAGAAAATGGATAGATCCAATTGAATGGGATTGTGATCTAAACGAAGAGAAACAAGAAGCATATATGAAGGAGGTGGAATCCAAAAAAATTAAAGCTCGCACAGGAAGGGACATTCTTAGATGGGGGAACTCCATGAAAGGTTCTTTCACCATCAAAGAGGAATACTATTTAACGGACACACATGCTATAGATGAGGAGAATCTCGAATGGAAAACTATATGGGGAATTAAATGGTGGCCGAAAGTCTCCCTATTCATATGGCTTGTAGCTAAGAACAAGATTCTAACTTGGGACAGAATTCAAAAAAAAGGCTTCAGCAGACCTTCAAGATGTTGTCTCTGTAAAAACAAAGAAGAGACCCGTAATCACCTCCTAATTAACTGTTCATTCACTAAGAAATTATGGATGGATATAAGAAAGATATTTGGTAAATCAGAGACAGTTCTCAGAGACATTAACGCAATCATTTTCCAATGGAATCAGGAGAAATTCCAATGTAAAGTTGTTAGCAGAGCTTGGGATCTTATTGCAGGCTTCGTGCTATGGATGGTCTGGAAAGAAAGGAACCGTCGGATCTTCCAGGACAAAGCCAAAGACTCGGAAATTATATGGAATCGAGCGGTCCGTCTAATGAGGGAAACAATCTTGGTGGAGAAATGGGACGTGGAGGACTGGAAAGCGAACCAAACAGAGGAGATGATCCTGAACAGTTTAAACTTAAAGTATGAGATGGTTTATCATAAGAAAGGTAGCAGGCATAGTGCGCGAGCCCAAAACCCAGATAACTTTATCTACCCCAGATATAACTTCATCAAATTAAATTTTGATGGAGCATCGAAAGGGAATCCTGGATTTATGCTGAATGGGGCGGGGAAATGAAGAATAATGAGGTGGAACTTTGGGCGATCCACCAGGGGCTGAGGATTGCAATCAGAAATGGTTATACAAGCTTGGAAATAGTTGGTGACTCTCAGATTGCGATTGAAATATTGAAGAAACTTAGCAATGGAAGAGATTGGGAACGAATTACACGTAGTTGGAGGACTGCTGGAATTGTCCAAGAGATAGTAGGTCTGCTAAGAAGGATTGATTACAAATTATTTTACCATGTTAGGCGGAATGGGAACCGCACGGCTGACTTCTTGGCGAACTAGGGCTGTAAAGGACGAGACAGCAGGGTAGACAGCCAATGGAAAGTGGTTTGTTCCAGCAGGGATTGGGTAGACTTGCCAATGATTATAAATGAGGATCATGATCAGGAAACGCGCGAGAATGTCAGGATTAATGAGTTGGATAGGTGAATGGGACTCGAGATCTCGGTTAACGAATGCAGGTCAGTTTGGACAGAGGGATGATATGATGGTAATGCACCGCACAGTACACCGATGGCATGCGTGGAAGATATCTCAGGATCACTCCCACCGTGAAATAATTAATGCATGCGATCAGAGAGGATGGTGGAGCGGCATGTCAGATCTTCTGACGGTAAACAATAAACAAGGATTGATGGCCAGGAGAGGCAACATCTCGGCTAATAATTAGTGGCATTGCATCGCCGATATAGTGGCATACTTTGATGATAGAAAAGCTATAAGGACCCAGAAGGGTAAGGAAAGGTGGCAGTTTTGTTTCTTTCCAATTCAGAGCGCAGAGGTCGGGACAATAGCGAAACAGTGAGACAGGAAAATTTTTCACCGACACCAGAACATACCCCATGGTATTACTAGAGATAGCATGGAGACCAGGATGAAGTCTAGGGTGGCGGAGGAGCTGAATATTGTAGCTGACAAGAAAAGGGAAAGGAAAGGCAAGGCTGCTGTGAAAGAGGAGTTCCCGGGAGAAATTTTTGAGATTGAGGACAATTCTGAGGATGTAGATCCCTGTCGCGAAGCGTACAGGAAGTATAAATCCCAGGACAGATCTACAGGCGCTAGGAACCAACAGTTGAAATAGGATCAGCCAGCATCGCAGGAGGAACACGTAAGAAGATATGGCAGGAGAAGAAATGATAAGGGATCGGGAAGCAGGACGGACACGGGTGGTATGAGAGGTCGGAGGCAGAGCAGGATTGCAGGTGACAAAGGCGAGAATTCCAAGCAGGAAGCGGCAGCAGCAAAAACAACAATGAGATCGATGGAGCAGAAAATTCACCAGGCTGAGAGAGATTATCAGGAGAATACAAACCCAGAGGTCAGAAGAATTATATAGCATCTGGAGGAGGAGTCTTTACAAGGCCAATCTGACGAAGAAATGGAGGATTGGGAATTATTACTCCAGGATCCAGGCAACACTAGGGGCATAATGTCTCTGTTCAAGCAATCTCCCCACATTTACTGGGTAATGAAAAGGTTATTGGAAAAAGCACTAGAGAAAATTGCTACAGAGATGGTGGAAATAGCGCAAGGAGGCCCTGAGCTGCGTAGGGAACTGAGGTTCATTCACATTGCTCTAGAAAGACAAGAGAAGAAACTGGATGAATTACAATAGCTTTTGAAGGGAGAACATCAGGGAGCAGACGGAGGAGCAAACCAGCAACCTGCAACTAAAGATGTCTGAGGAAAGATATGTATACGAAAATACATAATTTAGTTAAATATAGTTTTTTGCATGTTCTAGATAAGGGAATTTACTTTATGCAGACTAGTAGGATTAGGAGTACTCATGACTGTTTAGTTCATCTTGCAAAGATAATTAAACTTTGGGCCTTCTATTTTTGGTCGGCGATTAAAAATTTTAGATGGCTAAAATACTCGGTTTCCCCATGAGGGCGAGTTGTTATGTTCTGGAACTATGTTCTGTTTTATTTTTTATAAAGTAATAGAAAGAGTCCCACCTCAGCTTACAAATTTTTTTTATTATACTAATCATTATCATTATTTAATTCATGTTATTACAATATTAATCATTTTAATTCATGTTATTACTATATTGTGTGTTTGTTTTATGTTTTATATTTTACTATATTGTA
>APFE030763978.1:54532-130740 GCA_000404065.3 Pinus taeda | reverse complement strand
AGTCTCTCCTAGAAGGGAGCTACAACCCCCTACTTCTTTTCTTTCAAGGACCACTTTTCATAAATTTTCAAACTGGATCCATAAACATCAAATGATCATCAAGTACAAGTAAATCACCCAGTCAACCAAATCAATACATATACAATGAGAGTCATCAATCAGATCTAGTCCATGAGATCACATAAAGATGAGTCATTAAGAACATAATCAATCACTTCTCAGATGTTGTTATCAGATCATAATACCAGAAACCAGACAACACTTCAATACCTAGAACAGAGCAAGGATAAACATGGAAAACTAAATTGATTTCAAGAGAAGTACGCAACTTCACCCATGTAATGCCTGCGTACAAGTACGCACTGTTCTTCTGTGGCGCCACGGACCTCCGCACCTGCGCCTTCTGTGGCGCCGTGGACCTCCACACCTGCACCTTCTGTGGCGCCGCGGACCTCCACAGCTGCGCCTTCTGTGGTGCCGCGCACCTCCGCAGCTGCGGCTTCTGTGGTGCCGCGCACCTCCGCAGCTACGCCTTCTGTGGCACCGCGCACCTCCACAGTTGCGCCTTCTATGGCACCGCGCACCTCCGTAGCTGCGCCTTCTGTGGCGCCGTGCACCTCCGCAGCTGCGCCTTCTGTGGCGCCGCGTACCCCTGCACCTGCAGCGCTTCTGCGCCTACGTATCTCCGCGCTTTTCTTTTACTGCACTTGCATGCCTGCGGGTATAGATAATTTCAAGACTTCAAGAATAAACCCAGACTTCGGATTACATATCTGTGTGGCGGCTCGAAGAGATCACCCTTCACAGATTCGCTTTCACTTCACCTTCACTTGATAGATTCAAGCTTGAAAACAATAACCCAATATTTCAGATCTTAAGATATTCAATTTTCCAAAGTGCTGTAGCCAAGGGAAATTCTTTGCTTTATATAGGGCAAAGCTCCTCCTAATCATGGATCAATACCACCGAGCCAACCCATAATAACACAAATCACTGTTCGGCTAAATACCAAAGCATTAAACAAAAGAAACCCCACGTGTCTTTTTCTCTTGCTTGAAGTGAGTGCACTGGGGGTACGCACCTCCTGAACGGCTGACCTGCGTGTCTGGCCACGGTCCCTTCACAATGTACCTGCGGGTACGCATCTTCTGAACTGTTCTCCTGCGTACTTCTTAATTTTCAACATATTGAGAGCCTTTCCACGGGTGTTGCCATCAAGTACAACATCTGTAACATATAGCCATACCAGAAACATAATGCCAACAAAAACTAACATCGAAACAATGATACTAATGAAAATACTTTAACAAATAATTCTATTAGCAATGATAGGAATTTCACCAAACATGTCACAAATATATAATCTATTGGCCATATCAACATATATTAACATAGTGGTCTCATACTTATCTGGGAGTCACTAAGAATAATTGATTCCTTGTCAAAATAACTAGATTATCATCTATTAAGTCATATATTAATTGTACATTCATTTACTAATCAAAATATTATGAGATCCATACAACATAATTGTCATAAAACATACTCATAACCAACATAAAAAAAAAAATAACAACGATATAACAACGATAAAAGCCACATATGAATAAGTATTTTTACCAATGAAATACAAGAGGAAATAAGTTTTTATTAACATATGAAAAATGCAACCAGGTTTGGGACTTCCACGTACCACTCGACCATAGGTTGGCTGAACCACATATTTCTTTCAGCCAATATCCCCTATGCCATATTCCAAGCATGAATGTGGGATCTCATGGAACAAATCCAACAAAACCAAACCATGGCTTCCAGAGGTCAAACCACCTCAACCCTCAACAAATGATTCCACATCACAATCAGATATCACTAACCATCACCGGATTGGTCTCTACCCAGTCTATCCAGTGCTCTAGAGCATTTTTTCCAACCAAGGCTTCCAAGGCTAGTAACTCAACCCACCAAGGGCTTCCAGAGTGTTTTTCCAACCAAGGCTTCTAGGACTAGTAACTCAACCCAAGCTGTTACAGGTATTCCAAAGTGTTTGTCCAACCAAGGATTCTAGGAACTAGTACCTCAACCCAAAACCATAAGGAACATGAGAGCCAACCAGAAAACAAAAGGAAAGAAACCCATAACACCATGGTATCTAGGAAATGGAAAGCCATGAAAAACAACCATTAATCTAGGAAATCCTCCATTCCAATGACAAATCATAACCAAGAAACCACATGCATGTATTATGCATTTCAAAACTAGAAAGGAAATCATACGTGCAACTCATTACTTGCAAGAAAAACCCATTGTGGCTATTGATCGTGATGTCATCTTGCACATTCCTTGTCTTCCTTTTCCTTCTTTCTCCAAATCCTAAGTATGCCACACTCCTCCAAGAGTGCTCCAAGAAAAATCTAAGTGTCCAACAGTATGAGACAAAGAGTAGAAAATGAGAGTTCCAAAACTAAAACTAACAAAAGTCTATCAAATGATCCTCATAAGCCCTTTTATTAACGAGGGCTCTATTTTCTTCAATTTTCCATTATTTTTCTTCATTTTCATCCTCCCATTTAACTTGTGAACTTTAACCTTACTTTTCTCCTATTTTCCATTATTTTTGTAAATAAAATGCCAATAAACCTATAACACCCTCATCCCACATCTACTCAAGTAACCACCCAACTGAGGTAGATATGCGATGAGAGTCCACTATAATGGTATTCATCCTCCTAAGTCACCTTAAGGAAGTGGAATTGATAGAAACACACCATATATACCTTCCACATTAGCAAAAAAACTCCTAGGAGCCTTCCCAACCACTCATGTAACCAACCCCTGGGTCCCACTAATTTTTTAGACCATTAAACCCCCAGACACTCCCTTGATATGGAAAAGCATATGTCCAGGAGGCTCCAAACACTTCCACAACATGGGTATGCATGCATCTGAGGACTTTTTACCTCAGACCTGTGCCTGTGTCTTTGGGATTCTTGCCACTTTTTCAGGCCCAGAGACAAGGGCACTGCCTAAAACTCAATGACACTTTAAAAAATGAAAGATAACAACAAAATAATGATACAAATGCAATTACTTGACCAAGGACATGACTGGACCCCCACAAGCCATGATAGCCATTTCATCAAACATGTCACAAATATATAATCTACAGGTTTAAACAATAGATCTAAGCATAGGGGTCTCATACTTACCTGGGAGCTACAAATAAGAAATGTTCCCTCATATCATTAGTTGCACTATCACCTATTAGGTCATAGATACATTGCTCATTCATTTACAAATCAAATCGTGAGGAGATTCATACACCATTACTATCATGATACATGCTTATAACCAACATAATAACAACATAAAAATGAAGGATACATCAACCATATAATCCACACTTAAACCAATACAATTACACATAATATACCAAGGAAAGAACTTCTTATGAATGAATGCAAAAGCCAACTTGGGATGGGACTACCACGTTTCACCTGACCATAGAATGGTATAACCAATTCTCTCTTCAGCCATTCACCCCCATCACATATTCCAAGCATGAATGTGGAACTCAAACCAAAATAACCAATGAGAGGACCCTAAGGCTACACCACCTCATCATCATCAATAGAAGCCAAACTTTATTGCAATCCATCCCAGATTATTAGGCTAGACAATAATCATGTAATAACAGCTTTTACCATGATCTCCATCGGATCACTAGGTGAAAACAAGCATGGACGCCACTAGATTTCTCCACCTACACCATGAGGAATTTTCCTATCTCTTAGTCCCTCAAGATATTCCACAACCCACAATCTGATTTAGGGATCACTGGGTCCTAAATTGAGACTCCATAGGATTTACCGTATATCCTGCCATTCACCAACAAGGATTCCTAGGCCTAATCAAGGTAAACTACCTCTAGGATTTAATGTATATCCTTCCATTAATCGATCAAGCATTCCTGGGCCCACCAAGGGACACAATACCTAGATTTACCACAATCCACAGTCTGGTTCAAGGGTCACTAAGCCAGTGGCTTTACCACAATCTACATTCATGTTCATGGATCATTAGGTCATTGTTATTTCTTTCAGTGATCCACCTCATTGAACTTCGAATCCATCCAAAAATCCAGCCCAACCAAAACATGAGAACCCCATCACACCATGGCTATCTGGAGATGGCAAGGTTAGGTTGAAAACACTATCACACTTGGAAAAGCCCATGCCATAACAATGAAAAACCACATGCAATACCATGCATGCCAAATATAGAAAGGAAAACACACATGCAAATCGATACCTAAAAAAATCTTGTTATTGCTACTTGATCATGCTCTTCCTCTTGCTCCTTCCTTCCCTTGGCCTTCTTTTCCTTTCGTAGTCCAATGTTGAAGTTCTCCAAGAAAAATATAAGTGTCCAATAGTGACAGAGAGAGAGAGAGAATAATGGGAGAGTTCCAAACTGGACTAACAAAAGGTACCAATTGATCCTCATAAGCCTTTTTATCATTTAGGCCTCTATTTTCTTCATTTTCCATTATTTTCCATCATTTTCCTCCTCACATGCAACCTCTAACCTTTCACCTTCCTTTTCTCCTAATTTCCATTATTTTCATAAATAAATATGCCAAAAATGCCATTTTTCCTTTCCAAAGCTTTTTGCATTTCCTTAGACATAATAAACCAATAAAAAACCACACTAGGATGTCTTGCCCAACATTAATCTCATAATAAGTGTCTCGTCAATCGTGGTTATTATTTTTCCTTTATTAACTTTTATTACATGGAATTTTCACTAGGGTTGTTACAAAACCCTCTCCCTTGGGGGACACTATCCTCAGTGTTCAACCACACCTATACCTCAGTGAAACCACTAAAAAGAAAACATACTACCCATGGAGATTCATAAAATAACTTGATGTAGTCTTTACAATGATCACCCTGCTAAGAAGAAAACCAACATGAAGGCTATAATGACATGACACCCATACCAGTTATTGTAGCTTTAAAACTTAGCTTATGGTGGTATTTACATCCATATATGTATGCACATATACCAAACTTCACCAAAACATGTACCAAAACATATACCAAAGACATATATTGAAACATATGATCAACGAGCAAATAAGGAAGGATACACAGCCTGCATATGATCTGCCATCTCTAATGTAGCTTCATCGGGTTCAAAGTGCATCCATTGCACTTTAACCTACTCAATTGTTTAGTTCCGAAGCATAAGCATCTTTCCTTGCAAAATGAACTGTGGTTCCGATTGGAATTCTCCATATAGCTCCACCTACAATATAGACCAGTCAATCACATGAACAACATCTTTAACATACTTCTTAAGAAATGAAACATGGAAAAAATCATGGAATTTTACTATTGGAGGTAGTGAATGTCAATAGGCTACTAGCTCAATCTTCTCAATAATCATGAAAGGTCCACAAAACCGAGGTGCTAGCTTGGAACATGATCCAATCCGCAAGGAGCTCTTCTTTGATTTGATGCACAAGTACACCTGTTCCCCAACCTGGAACTCCTTAAAAAAACTATTCCGATATTCATAGATCTTCTATGTATCCTGTGATGCTTTCAAATGCTTCTTAATTACTTGCATTTCCTATTCCATTTCTCCTAACATTTCTAGTCTAGTCAACATCTTGTTAACCAGACCACTCTAACTAATGGGAGTATTGCAACTTTTCCCATACAATGTCTCAAGCGGAATCATATTCAAAGATTCCTGATACCCATGGTTGTAAGTGAACTCTACTAATGGAAGACATTCTTCCCACTTTGGCTACTTATGCATAATGTACATCCTCAACATGTCCTCCAATATTCTGTTGACCCTCTCAGTTTTCCATCTATCTGCAGATGATAAGTTATAATGAAGGCCAACTCTATGCCCAAATCGACAAACAAATCCTTCCAAAACTTGGAAGTGAACTTTGCATCCCTGTCTGACACAATAATCTTTGGAACACCATGGAATCGTACCACATCTCTAATGAATACTTGTCTACACCTCTAGATGAGAATGTAGACTTCATTAGAATGAAGTGCACAACCTTTGTCAACAAGTCCAGAAAAATCATGATGGAATTGTGTTGTTTAGATGTCTTGGGAAAACCTGTGATGAATTCCATGGAAATGACCTCTTATTTCCACTCTGGAATCATAATAGGTTGTAGCATTCCACGTAGATGCTTACATACTTCCTTCACCTGAGGATAATCCCAGCACCTAGTCACAAACTCTACTACATCCTTCTTTATATTAGGCCAATAATAAAACTTCTTTAGCAGAATCATTGTCTTCTGATAACGCGAGTCACTAGAATATGGTTTTGCATGAACTCCCTCAAGGTCACCTTCTTGACATCACTATTTTTGGGCACATATATTGTGTTTCTAAACCTGACCAATCCATATGTTGTAAGACAATAGTCCATATCTTGTGCACCTATACTTGCACTTGTACTTGTACCTGTACCTATACCTATACCACTAACTATACTTTTACATGTTCTTGTAATCTATTGTAACTTATGCCTAAGATCCATATACCTAACATCCTGTTCAAATTCTTGCAAGATCCTACCATATAGATCTGTCCCATAGGGACTCATAGTTTCTATATGATTTACATGTATCCACTTGCTAAGAGCATCTGTGACCCCGTTCTCATTTCCTTTGATGTATATGATTTCAAATCAAACTCACTGATCATGGCCAACCATATAGCTTGCTTGGCATTCAGATTCAGCTGGTCAAATAGACACCTTAATCCACTGTGATCTCTCATCAATACAAATTTCCTGCCAAGAAGATAGTGCCTCCAGATATTCAATGCATGTATGATCGCTTCTAGCTCAAGATCATTTGTCAAGTAGTTTTTGTCGTGCTCATTCAATTTATGTGACTCATAGCATACCAATCATCCATCCTGCATAAGGAATCCACCAAGTCCTCTATTTCAAGCATCTATACATACTACAAATTCTTTGTCCAGATCCACAGTCTTTAACATTGGAGCATGTGTCAACAACTGCTTAAGTTGTTGAAAACTAGCCACACACTCCTCTATCAATTAAAACTTCTTACTTTTCCTCTACAATGATGTAATAGGATAAGAAATCTATAGAATTTCTTGATGAACCTCCTATAATAACCTGCCAATCCCATGAAATATCTCACCTCATGCACATTCTTGGGAGCTTCCTACTCCATGATAGCTCTTACCTTTTCTGGATCCACTGTTATGATATCCTTGGAAACAACATTTCCCAAGTAATGTACCTCAGTATAAAAGAAACTGCGCTTGCTGAGCTTAGCATACAACTGATTCTCTCTCAACAACCTCAGCATTACTGCCAAATACTCGACATGCTCTTCCTCATTTTTAGAATATACCAATATCTCATGAATGAACACAATAACAAACTTGTCCAAATAGGGACACAACACACTATTTATCAAACACATAAATGTATATGGAGGATTAGTAAAACCGGATGGAACTAAAAAAACTCATAATACCCATACCCAGTCTGGAATATTGTCTTGTAGATGTCCTCCTCTTTAATGCGTACCTGGTGATATCTGAATCTTAGGTCAATCTTCGAGAACACTACTACTCCCTTCCGCATATCAAACAAGTCATCAATCCTCGACATCAGATAATTGTTCTTGATGGTGACTTTGTTCAACTTCTTATAGGAATTGCATAGCTTGAGAGTACCATCCTTCTTCTTCCTAAATAACATTGGTGCACCCCATGGCAATACACTTGGCATAATGTATCCTTTCTCAAACTTCACTTTCAGCTACAAATTTAACTCTACCAAATCAGATGTTCTCATCCAGTAAGGTGTTTTTGATGTTGGAGTTGCCCCTACAACCAACTCAATGGAAACATCTAGTTCCCTCTGAGGTGGTAAATTTGAAATATCGATAGGAAATACATCTTGAAACTATTGTAGAACTGGGTACCTGCTCAAAATATCTGCATCCTCAACTTCCTTACCTTTGTGACTAGAGATATGTACTACAAATAACACACATCCTTTCCTGTGACTACACTTGGCCTGCATAGTTGTCACCATCCTAACTGATGTGGATTTCTTCTTTCCCAATAAGACTCTTGGTTCCCCATTGTCATCCAAGCACTCAATGGCTTTGTCATAAAAATCCACCTTGGTGTTGAGCCTCCATTTTGTCCATATTTTCATGATTTTAATGAATAATTTTATGCCTGCACTAAGTGTCTATAATCATTATTATTATTTTTACACATTATTAAGTTATTATTTAGAGGCATTTAGAGATGAAAGTTGTTTATCTATGAACTCTTATTGTTTTGTTAATTTGAAGAGTATTTAATGTGAAAATGTCATTAATGATAGGCTCTTTGTGACAGGTGAGCAGTTCCTACAACAATAGTTCTTGTACCAGCTGTTCCTGTACCAGTAGTACAAGAGATACTAATGATGTTGGCTTTTATAGCTTGGCATGGACCTTGGCATTCCTAGGGAGAACTCGTTCTTACCATTTAATTGCTCGTAGATTTCAGAAGAAATTGCCACATCCATTGCAGCACAAGATTCTTCTCAAACTGATGTTTAACACTGAGTTGATCATGTTTTTATGCATGTGCCAACAAGCCTTGCTCCTACATTCACCTTCCCATATCATACAACATTCATGCACGACACATCGAATTCCTACACTAATTAAGATTTTACAGCATTCCGACACTAATTCATATTTTACAGCATTCCTGCACCAATTCATTTCTACAACAACATTCCTGCACCAATTTGGTGTTTTTATACATTGACACATTTCTAGGAAAATATGAAAGAGGTTTTTTTTCAAAATGTTGTTTGAAAACTTCCACATAAGCTAAGATACACCTAGGTCGTACAGATTTATAATTAGGGAATAATTAATGCTTTAGCCTCGAATTCATAACAATTTCTACACTGCCAACTTCCTCCTTGTTGTCCATGCAGGAGAAGGCGAATAGAGAAACTATGGAAAATGGGTTTTGATCCCAGTATAGAAAATTGACTCAAGCTCAAACATATTTCTAAAATTCATAATGTTTAAGGAGATACAAAGAGTTCTTTGGAGGAAATTTGTTAAAATACCAAAACACCCAGATTTGGAAAATTCGTATCAAATATTCATTCTTTCAATAGGGAAATAGTCATACTGATATCTTATTGATGAGAATTAGTTGGGAATCAATCCCCATGTTGTTTTCTAAATAAAATATCATGTAAAAATAATATAAAAGAGAGGAGTTACGTAGGTGTGGGGGATGGTAGATTGTAGATTCTAAATCATATTGTTTGGAGCGTAGGGGATTGACTTTGATTGTGTATGGAAGGAGGAGTTGCATGCTAGTGGGATTATCCCTGGAGGGGACCGCTGGAGCTAGCGTTGCATCATTCCATAACTATGTAACAAGACTTCCAAATTTATATATTATGTCATTCAATTTATATTTTCAGTTTTCTTTCTAAATCAGCTGGCGTTGTGATCTAATTGCTGCAAGGGCAACAATATGGGTGGTTGGGCCCACCTGCTAGTCTACTGGCCCATTCCTCTTTTGATTTATTTACATTTTTTTTAATAGTTGTATGGTGTTTAAGTGTCATTTGATACAGTTTTTCAATCTCATTCCATAATTTTGTTTTATGCTTTGATTGCTTGATTTGTAATTTCATTCCATTGCTTTGGACACTTCAAGCTAATGATATTGTTAAGCATTTTTATGATTGAAGGATATTATGGTTATGACTGAAGGATATTATGGTTTACTAAGAATTATGATTAAACTCATGACTACCTTAAAACTATTTGGGATATGAGGCTGATTCCTATGCTTTGAAGAAATAACATTAATTCTTGAAATTTTAATAATTAAATTCTAGGATCAACATAAGGAAAAATGATCACATTGCTTTATTGGCAAGTGAATTTCTCATAAGAATTCTTGGAATGTTTTAAGGTTAAAAATTTATAGCCCTTCATCATAATTAACTGTTGCTTTAGGCCGATATACTCAGTGTAGGAACATGACATCCTTCTCATGCAGGAACATCGTTTTAGTACAAGAACAAAGTTCTAGTGTAGGAACGTTGTTGCGGTGGAGGAACAATGATTTAGGACAAGAAGGAAAACTTGTAACAAAGACAAATGCACACTTTCCTTAAAGTTGAGAATTGAATAATTTCCAGAGAACCAGTATCATTTAGATATCTTTTAAAAGCTTTCAATGGTTTCATTAGATTAATTGGAAATAAATTGCCTTATGTTTTGTTTCATTTTTTTCATCTTTGCAACATAGCAGTAATTTTTGAGAGGTTTTTTCTGTTATGTTCCTATACCAGTAGGTGTTATAATTAATGATTGAATTAGTTTATCTCTCTAATATGTACATACCTTTTTTTTTTGCAAATGTTTTCCATATTCAAAAATTCAGAAAAGAAAAAAAGGATAAAAAGAATGAAAAATAAAAGGTCAAAAAAGATGGAAAATGAACCCCAAGGAAAATAATACCATGAAAGTGTGCAAGTCCAAATGCCACTACTATTTACTATGATAAAACATAAAAGGTTGTGTGCAGCTTGTCACTTATGCCACAATCCATGAATGGTCAAATAGTGTAAACTTGGCTATTTCATGTTTTCAATCTCCATGTCTATAGATAGAAAATAAATTCTGACCAAATAGTGTAATCTTGGCAAACAATTAGATTGGGAAAAGTGAATAAAAGGAGCTCAACTGTTTAATCTGAGCCCTTGTATGTAATAATGTTAGGTTTAGATATATTTCTATTGTAAAAGAAAATAAAAGTTTGATAAGGGTTTGCCAGTTTAAGGGCACCCTAATAAAAAGTAGAAAAAATGGTAGAATGTGTAGGTGGGTAAGTAGATGAATGGTTGTAGAATGGTGTATGATGAATGATTAGTTGAAACCCATATCATTTACTTTCATCATCATATTACTTTAAAAGTATGGATAACAATGAGACATTTACGAACTCAAGTTATTAATTTCCTCATTCCTTTTACTCCTAATTTCACTAATTTCCCACAAATAACAATCTAAGCACATAAAAACTTAAGTTAAAGGGGCTCAGAGCATTTCTTTGACTTTTGGAGTGACCAGACCCTCGGCCCAATGAATTACAGGTTACAAGTGTTAAAACCCCCTCATCAACATTAACCCCCTTCATCATTCACTCATTTCCCCTAAAAACCCCTTTTTCCTAGAGTAAAATCACTATTTTCTTAGGAAAAGTAATTATCCTCATACAAAACTCCTCACAAAAAACCTGCAAAATGCACCTAAGCCTAAGTTATAATGTTTAAATGCGAAAATGTGAATATATTTCAAAACATTTTACTTAGCCCATTCTTATCCCCGTTTCCATTTCATATTAATATTAATTTATTATAGCTACCTCCTGGAAAATACACCCCATCCTCGTATGTATTATTAAAATCCCTTATATTAATATCCCATCCTGGTTTGAAATATAAACCTTAATAATGAAATAATTGGATAGATTAATTAATCGATAGATTAATTAATCTATCTGTGATCAATTGAGACCTATAACCCTCCACTGCATTCAAAAGGAATTAATTAATCAACCTGTGACTAATTAAGAGCCTTCCTCCAATCACATCGCCCCTAATGTCATTAATCTCCCTAAATCTGTAGTTATTATCCTGTCGAGCCCCTCCATTAAATCCTGAGCAAGTCTCTTCCCCGACCACAGTATGATCTGACCCCTTCAGATCTGACGGTTGACACTCATATCGGGCGGCCTCCGATGCCGAACTTTACCCACCCGATGTGAGCAATTTTACTATACACCTTACTGCTAAGTGTCACCCGATGAATGGCATCGGGTGAACCCCTCCCAATACTTTCATACCCTCATAAGCGGTGCGATAGATTCTACTTACCACCTTCACTAAACGACAAAACATCACTTCAATCAATTGGCACCAACTGTCACTTTCCAGCACCAACTGTCACATTTCTATTATACATGCCAAAAGCATTGAATTCGCCAATAAACCCAAAAATATTCATTATTTTTTGTTTTACCAAGAAAATAACCTTCTGTTCTCCATGCACAGTTAGAGTACGTTCGAGCTATCACCCTGCTTCCAACCGTCAACCTTTAGAAGCCGCTGAACTCCATATTGCCATTGTAGACCTGTGCACTCCATGTAAATAGTGCACTAGAGCCATTTGTCTTTCCATGCAACATAACCAGGTATTTACCCCATTTCAACTAAGAAACCCTATTTTCCATACTGAACCTGAACTAAATTGTTGTAAGAATTAAGTAATTTGGTGAAATTAAGTAGTTTGACAGTCTTGACACTCTCTGAGATGACCCATTTTTCCATAATTCCCCAAAAATTCCCTGCCCTCATCCTTGAATCCACAAGTACCAAGGATGGACACCCCAATCACCTTAAATGTCATGCCAGTTGCCACTCCTCACAGAGATTTAGACCATATTCCCATGGCCAACAAAGACTTCTAGATAAAATACCTCACCTTTGACGAAACCCCTTTGAAATTGCATAGTAAATACCTAGATATCTACTTGAACCATGTAGATAAGATAGGTCTCTGGGAATCAAACTTGCCCAAGTATCAATTCCCCAGTGTTCATGTCTTCCCAGAAATTGTTCATTACTACCATGCAAACTATGACCCTATTATGAAAGTTGTAATGTCCCCAGACTAGAAAATCCTATTCACCATTACAGCTAAGTACATAAATGAGATGTTACAGTTCCAGCCTGGTCAAGACCTCATCCCCCTGTCCATTGCTGATTTGCTTGAAAGATTCTCTAAAGCTGTCTAGTTCCAGAAGTACTCAAATCCTCTTGACTTTCGTTTATGAAGAAAAACACATGCCAAAGGACCCTCCTCCTTACATATTAGCCTTATTTTCTGATCTAGGCAAAGATATCACAACAACATTATCATGAATTTTAGGTTCCACCACTAATGAGTATGTAGATGAGACTATTTTTGCTGGCATGTCTATTTTTACCCCAGGTCAACCTCCTGCAGTCAAGTTTGATTATACAAACTTCATCACAGATAAAATGCGTGATCAGTTTATGAGACTTGAAAATGAGAGGGTGTTCAAGTATTCATCAGTTATGTATCATTTGTTTCTCTACTACCAAACTGATAAGTTTCCCTTCTCTGTTCAAAAGCTTGATACTAGAGGGAATCCTAGATATGTCATCTTCTGAACTACTCTATTCCATAGGTCTTGTTATTTTCATCATGCATACACAGATTATATTGACCTATTTGTACATCCAGTGACTACAATGTTATTAGGCAGTCCCCCTCCTAGAATTAGTGTAGACATTAAGAGGATTCTCCAGTTGTCCAAACAATACAAAGTAGGGGACTGGTACTTGTACCAAACCATACTGAAATCAGAATTTATGGGTGTGAGCTTCCTCCTTACAAGTTACGTAGATATCTCCCCATGTGATTATTTTCTCTGGAGTACTACAAGCAAATGATCAATTTTGATGAGATTCACTTTTTCAAAACTAAGAAGAAGGCGCAGCTAAGAATAAAGGATCATCTAGGCCCATTTATTTGCAATAACAGAGAAGCAGGAAAGGAGGCAAATGAAATTCTTCAAAGATTGAAGTTAAAACAAAGTTTCATATGGGCCTACGACCCCCATGGATTCATTTGTAATAGAAGGAAAAAACATAAGCTATCTCCTTATATCCACCATAGGCTCCCAAAAATTGAACAATATGCCAATCAATCAGAATGGGTGGAAGGCACTCTAATAGATCAAGATAGCACACAAGTTGAAGTTGATAATGTAACGGTGGACTTAGAAAGAAGGTTTGATGAAGATTCATTTGTACAGGTCTTTGGAGGTATTTCATCACAAAAGAAGTCACAAGAACATAGCACATAACCATTAGAGCAATAAAGAACATCAGAACAGGAAGAAGATTTAGAACAGAAAGAAGAGTCTGAGTAGCTTGAAATCTCAGAGGAGCTTGCTCAACCTGAACAAATCATGAGCAAACCTCCTGTTTTGCGGACTCCACTAAATGAGGAGAAAAATTTGAAAAGAGGTCGAGATGAAGCCACTCTTTCTACTATGCCTATTTATCAAAGTTTTGTTAAAAGGCAAAGGTTAAACCCCTATGCAGAAGAAGAGTATATTGAGGAGACCACAACATTTATAGTAAGTCTGTGAAGTAAAAAATATTTACCACGACAATTTTGGTAATACAGGATGAAAGGATGAAACAGTCTAGGTAAAGAGTATTAGTAGGTGAATATAAGAGTGAAATCCAACACATAACTACCAAGGCAATTGCAAGAGGCAAATCTGAGTTCCTATATCCAACACATTCATAAATAAAGGGACATCAAACAATCTATTTTCCATCCGTCTCTAGCTTCGTGTGGAAGATAACTTTTGTTTCCTATAAAAAAATCTCATATAGTTATGAGATATTTTGTAATAGTTTTTGCTTAAATACTTCACAAAATGAAGTAATTAGGGTGGATTAAAAAGAATTTCTGTAGACATTTGTTTTGAGCTAAAGGGGCTACTGTAATCAAGGTTGGACTGGTTTACTGGATTAAATAAAGATGAGGACATTTCACTCGATTCATGTGCACTGTGGGAAACAAATAAGTATCATTTCTCTGAATTTGAATATTGTTTTCCTTTATGTTATGAAATATCATATGTGTTTTCTTATAATTCTTAAAAGCAAACGAGGAATAATATCATCAAAATTAGCTTAAGTGCTCTCTATTTTAACTGTTTTCTTCTTTAATGTTTTCTACTAAAAATTGCTTAAGTTCAAGAATTCTTAATTGCTCCCTCACTTCTGTAGTTCATTCCTTCTATTGGCCCCTAGTACAGGATTCTTAATTGTCCTTGCTATTTGCCAAACTTCCCTTCTTCATTTTGATCCCTGCTAAGGATTCTTCATTACCCTTGACCCTGGTTAAGATTTCCATTAATTAAGACTTTCGAATTTGTCCTTGTTGTGCTTGCTTGCCTTTTGAACTCTTACCTCAGTGATTAATCAAATCCTATTAGACTTTTCCAACTTGAATCCATAACCCAATGGCCTGAATACCTACTCTGCCCATCTGTTTCCTTAATTCCACCAAACAAATCAACACAAATCCCTTAAGCATTAATAGCTAGCCTAATATCATATCAAGACAACACTAAATCATAAAGAGATAGCCCTCTATGAGTGTATATTGGCTAGGATATATACTTAAAATATTGGTTTGTAGTTACCTTGCATCATTTCCTTCTTTCAAATAACTTCTAAGGAAAATCTAAGTGATAACATAGTGGCAACCATACTAGGGATGAACAAATCGTCAGTCAAAATAAACCTTTGAGAAACCTAAAAGTTTAAATTAAAGCATCCTAAGGATTGTTAGAAGCTATTGTGAACATTCATAAAAGAAAAGAATTTAAAAGACTTGAAATCTGGCTTTAGGGAGAACTCATTACACCAGGGCTAACCTTGATCCAAATCCTCCCCCTGTGTTTGAAAATCCCAACTTGATTCCAAGAATCATTAGAAGACAAGAGAGTTCGGTTAGCCCTAAACCTTTGTTCAGATCACATTCCTACCCTGTTGAGTGGTTGTTCTTGGAAGATCTTCCTTCTGACGAATATTTTGAAACTTCTCTGTTTAGAACCACATCTGATAGTGAACTATTGGACTTAGTCCAAGATCCAGAATTCATTATAGAACTTGAAATCCAATGTGCCAATTTGTCAATTGCTCAACATCTACAAAACTTCCCTAACTCATCCCTTACCACCGATAGAACCCCTGGACTTTCTGAAATAGCTTCACTTTCTGTTGGTTCATCATTATTCCCTCACTTTTTTGAAGCCCAGTCCACCCCTCCATTCATTCCTTCATTTCCTCTTTAGCCAATCAACACTCAGCATCCCACCACTACCTCTAGTTCTTCCTCCTCAACCCAAACACCCCCTGTTACCCCAATTCCAGTTCACACTCCTACCCAACCTAGAATCACAGCCAATAGATATGCTCCCCTTATGATGCTTGCTCCCCAAGGTGTTATGCCACAAGACTATTAGTGTAAAATTGTTACTTTTAATGGCACTGGAACATACACAGCACAACAACACACTAGGAAAATGACAAACTACTTTGAACTTCATGAGATTGATATAGCAGATGTCCAAATGAGAATTTTCGTCCAAAGTCTAGCTGGCGAGGTGAGAACATGGTTTAGATATTTAACCCCTCAAAGCATAGATAGTCTAAGAGTCCTTTACCAACAATTCTTGAATAGGTGGGAAAATAAGAAAGACCCCCTTCAAATTATATCTGAATATGAAAACCTTAAAAGGGTGCCAAATGAAACTGTTGAGGACTATTGCACCAGGTTTAATAATGTATATAATTCCATCCCACTTGAAATTAGACCTCCACCTGGCTTAGCCCTGATCAAAATTTCTAGATGGATTTGATACATATATCGCTTTTCAATTAAGAGAAAGAAATCCCCCTAGTCTGGAAGAAATACAGAGTGTGGCAGTAAGCATTGGAGCTAATCTACTTTCCAAAAGAACCAGAACTAGAAGTGAGAGAGGAATACCTTTGAAAGATGAAACTTCACCCTTCGACCAATAAATAAATGATTTTTCCACTGGGATGGAAAGGTTGATGGACATAATAGAAGTTATTGACAGGAAACCTCACTAGGATAACTAATAGGCTAATCCAGTGAGAAATCCAAATTTTAGGAAAAACAAGACCAAAACACTAGCAAGAATGGTCCTGATCAGAACATTAGACCACCTTTCCAAGAAAAACATGTAAAGACCTCACACCTAGAAGACCCTGAACAAGACACTCAAATAAATTTGATGGGCCTAGATGATGAAGAAATTGTTTTTCTAACTCAGGATGATCAAGAATTATACATGCTTCAACAGTTACAAACTCAAATAGGAGAATATTTTGACTATAAGCAAGGGTATGACTCTACTATTTCGAGGTTCATAAACCATATAACTTAAGGATTAAGAAGAACCTTGATGTTCCCGATCATAATAAAAAACCAATGCCTAGCTAGCCTAAGAAAGGAAAAGCTACAAATCAGAATCCTCAAGTTACAAAAACCTTACAAATCCTTTCTAGACCACATCAAAATCCTCCTAGCCGCACCATTGAAGATGTAATAGATAACTAGCCTATTAATGAGCAACCTTCCACTTCAGTCCCCCTGAAAGGAAGAGTGGAACAACCCCCAGAAATCATATTAGAAAATCCAATTGAAAATACTCCTAACAACGAAAAAGAAAAACAAATTGCTCATAGCTTTGGCTCTAAAATTCCAAATATTCAAATAGATAAATCCCTTCTGCCTTTAAATTTGGGTGCAGAGGTGGCCAAGCTCAAAATTTTACTGCCTTTGATATAATTGGTCAAACATTAAACCTATAGATCTCAAATTAGTAAATCTCTGAACTGTGTTGAAAATGGAGATTCTGTGAATCTATTTGATGACCAACATGAGTTACTTTGGGGACCAGATGTTAATGGAAAGCTAGTTAAAGGAGGGATACCACCTTTCTACATCAGCCTTAACATCCATGACAAAATCCTACACAATGCCCTGCTGGACTTTGGAGCCTCACACAATCTTATGCCTAAGTCTGTAATGGAAAATCTTAACTTGGATATCACCAGACCTTATAAAGATATATTCTCCTTTGATTCAAGCCAGGTTAAATGCTTAGGTCTCATAAAAGATTTGTGTGTTTTCCTAGTTCGGTACCCTACCAAAACTATACTTATGGACATTGTTGCTCCTGATATACCACCCAAGTATGGCATGCTATTATCTAGATCCCGAGGTGATAAAATCCAAGGATCTTTGCAATAGGATGTCTTATGCTACCATTTCAGTCTTTGGACATCCCAAGAAATTGTATAGAGAAACTTTGATGAATTATGTATTGAGTAGTCAGGAGAAGCCTCAGAACTTTCCTATATATTCAGTACATTCTGACATGGATTTGTTTATTTTTTAGAATGTTGAAACTAATCGAGAAGATACTCCAAGTGATATAACAACAAAACAAAAATAAATTGCAAAAGAAAATTCAAATGTCCAAATTCATGAGATATCAGATAACAAAGAAAATCTAGATGCCCTAGTTAAGAAGGATTCCACTACCCCAGATGAAAATTATGAACATGAAATCTTATGGCATTTGGAATTTGATGGTTCAGTAAACAAGCTAGGTGTAGGAGCAGGTGTATGGATTTATAACTTAGAAAATGATCATGCAGAAGGTCATGCCTACAGGTTAGACTTCAAATGCACAAACAATATGGCAGAATATGAAGCACTCCTGTTAGGTCTTAAACTGGTTAAAGGATTAGTAGGTATAAGGGTATCAATCATGGGGGATTCTGAATTGATAGTTAAACAGATTAATGGTGTTTACTTGACTAGAGACCCAAGAGTAGGATTTTACAGAGGTACAATTGTAGAAATCCTTAACAATTTTTTAGAAACCAAGCTTGCTGCTATCCCCAAAAATCATAACATGCAAGCTCACAGTTTGGCCATGTTTGCTACTACCTGTAATTTTCCCTTCGAGTCCAACCATCAGTACATTGCTAGGGTTAGGCATAGAACAACTATTCCTGACAACTTAAAGTACTAACAAGTGTTTGAAAATGATAAACATATTAACAATTTTTAACTTTAGTTCATGGATTTGTAAATACCAACATAGACGCTGACATAGCAATAGATTTTGATTGCTCTAATGTAGTAGAAATTAATAAACTAGAAGAAGATCAAATAGATAGACTTCATCCTATAGAATTCACAAAAATAGATATTCAAGATTTAAAACAAATGGAAATTGATGAAGTAATTGATGTTGAAACTGAAGTCATAAACCTCAAAGATAATTTCTTACCCAAAGGATTAACTCTTTTGGAGGACTTATTCAACTCAAATGATATTCCTAAAAAGATTAAAATGGAAACTTGGAATTAGACATTGAGGAATTTAAATAGGATCCAAAGAGAATCCCAAGCTAATAAAACTGTCTAAAACATTACCTCCCAATGAAAAACAGATTTATATGGAACTTATGAAGGTATTCGAGGATGTTTTTGCCTGGAGTTATGAGGATCTAAAATCCTATGATACTGACATTATACAACACACTATCCCTTTAAAAGAAGATCAGAATCCCTTTAGACAGAAGCTTAGAAGAATTAACCTTGTTATACTACCTTCTATTGAAAAGGAAATTAAATGAATGTATGAAGTAGGAATTATTGCACCCATTAGGTTTTCAAATTGGGTATCTAATATTGTCCCTACAAGCAAGAAAACTGGAGAAATAATACTGTGTGTTGACCTTAGGAATTTAAACAAAGTTTCACTCAAATATAACTATCCCCTACAGAAAGTGGATCACATATTGCAAAGTGTAGTAGGTTCCACAAGGATCTCATTGTTAGATGGTTTCTCTGGTTACAATCAATTCCTAGTCCATCCTGATGATCAAGCAAAGACTTCTTTCACCACCCCATGGGATACCTTTATGTATGTTAAAATGCCTTTTGGACTTAAAAATACAGGGGCCACCTTTCAAATAGCAATGGATAATGCCTTTGCTAATGAAATCCATGATTTCCTAGTTATATACCTTGATGATATCATAGTTTTTTCCAAATCAGATCAATAGCACCTGGATCATCTTAGGCAGGTCTTTATTAAATGTGGGAAATATGGCATCTCTATGAATCCAAAAAAGTCTTTATTTGGTTTGGAAGAAGGAAAATTATTAGGCCACATTATCTCTAAAGATGGTATCAGGATTGACCCAACTAGGATTGAAGCTATTTTGCAAATACCTCACCCCAGAAACATAAAAAAACTTTAGGCATTTTTAGGAAAAATAATATTTTTATGAAGATTTATCTCTAACATAGCTAAACTAATTAGACTACTAAATAACATGTTGAAAAAAGATTCGACTATTAAATGGATAGTAGAGGCTAAGAAATCATTTGAAGATATAAAATTGGCCTTGACTCAAACACCAGTCCTCATAAGTCCAATGTTTGACAAAGAATTTATCATTTCTTCTTTTGCATCTGAACATAGTATGGCTGCAGTTTTACTACAGAAGAATGATCAAGGATTTGATCAACTGATAGCCTTCTTTGGTAAAGTTTTAAGAGATGCATTCTTAAATTATAACATAATGGAAAAATAGGCTTTTTCTTTGGTAAAATCTATCAAACATTTCAGAGTCTATATCTTGTATTCTCACATAGTAGCTTATGTTCCCAATGCTGTAGTCAAAGACATTCTAACAGAAAATGGAGTTGATGGCAAAAGGGGGAAATGGATAGTTACCATATTAGAGTATGACATAGAGATTAAACATACAAAATTAATCAAAGGCCAGGGATTGGCCAAACTTATAGCTGAAACAAATTGCTAAGCCCTATGTATAAATTATTGTAGAATTGGATAACGAAGAGGAGATGGAAACTCCACAAATCAGCCAGGCCTTTTTAGATTCACCTTGGTATGCCGATATAATATATTTTCTACAAAATTTACAAGCTCCTCCAGGGTTGTCCAGAACTAAGAGTAGGTTTTTGAAAATGAAATCTTTGAAATTTTTCATAATTGATAATACGTTATTTTGCAAAAATCATGAAGACATTCTGTTGAATTTTTTATTAAAGGAGGAATTTGACAAAGTACTCTAAGAATTTCATGCAGGTGATTATGGAGGACACCTATACTGGAAGAAAACAACTGATAAAATCCTCAGAGCTGGATTTTACTAGCCAACCTTGTTTTCTGATGTGAAAAAATTTGTAACCTCCTGCCACAAGTGTCAGACCTTTCAAGGGAAAAGAAAACTTCTACCTTTACCTTTGAAACCCATTCTATTGAAAAACCTTTTCAACAGTGGGGTCTAGAATTCTTTGGTGAAATTAAGCCCCCCTCTTCTGCTCTATAGAAGTGGATCTTGACTACCACATGTTACTTTACAAAGTGGATAGAAGCCATTCCCTCTAGACAAGCCACTGATACTATCATCATAGGTTTTCTAGAGGCCAATACTCTATCCAGATTTTGTTGCCCCGATAAAATTATAACAAACAATGCTACAACATTTAAATCAAAGAGGATGATTGATTTCTACCATAAATACCATATAACCCTTGGTCACTCTACAGGCTACTATCCACAAGGGAATGGACTTGCAAAATTCTCCAACAAAATCCTAATGAATATTATTAAAAAATTACTAGAAGACAATAAGAAAACGTGGAACAAGAAACTGATCAATGCTTTGTGGGTAGATAGGCTTACAACTAAGAAATCTATTGGTACCATTCCCTATCAGTTAGTCTATGGGATGGAAGCTGTTTTCGCTTCATCATTAGAAATCCCAGTGATGAAACTACTCCAGGAATCCCAAGTCGAGCCCAATGATATCCATAGGAGAATCAATCAGACCATTCATTTGCAACAAACCAGGGAGGAAGTATACATCAGAGCCTAAGTAATTCAGGAGAAGCTCAAGAATTTTTTTGATAAAAGAACTAAGGGAGAAGACTTCTATCTTGGTGATAAAGTTTTGAAGTGGGACCCCAGAAGGGAAGATAAAGGGAAGCATG
Source organism: Pinus taeda (assembly GCA_000404065.3). Lineage (NCBI taxonomy): Eukaryota > Viridiplantae > Streptophyta > Pinopsida > Pinales > Pinaceae > Pinus > Pinus taeda. Next base: position 108,927 of record APFE030763978.1, on the reverse strand, counting down.
GGAAGTTTGACTTCCTGTGGAAAGGTCCATACATTATATATGCATTCAGAGGCAATAATGCTTACTTTCTCAAAGAATTGAATGGTTCAAAGGTAGAACGAGGACCAGTAAATGGTCGAATGTTGAAGCACTATATTGATCCAAGTTACTAATTTTATCAGTTTCAGTTGTACATACTATATCCTTTATATTGTTTAGAGTGGATTGGATGGTAAAGTTTTAAAGTTCAAGCCTGAAGAGAAGGCCCTAAGCTTCAAAAGTGTCACTGTCATAAATATCAATAAAACAATAGAAAAAAGGAAAATTGCAAAATAAAATCGTAGTCTTCCAAAAGGCCATTAATCTACATTTCTTGACTTTCCACCAGGGAAAGCCATCCCGAAGTGGAGCCACTATTATGTTCCTATAGCAATAGGTGTCATAATTTATGATTAACCTAGTTTATCTTTGTAATATGTACATACCTTTGCTTTCCTCAAATGTTTTCCATATTCAAAAATTCAAAAAAAAAATGTAAAGAGGGTATATCCTAAAATAAAATCAAAGGATAAAAAGAATAAAAACGGAAAGGTCAAAAAAGATGAAAAATGAACCCCAGGAAAAGAAGACCATGAAAGTGTGCAAGTCCAAATGCCACTACTATTTACTTTGATAAAAAATAAAAGGTTGTGTGCAACTTGTCACTTATGCCAAAATCCATGAATGGTCAAATAGTGTAAACTTGGCTATTTCATGTTTTCAATTTCCATGTCTATAGATAGAAAATAAAATCTGACCAAACAATTCAATCTTGGCAGATAATTAGATTAGGCAGAGTGAATAAAAGGAGCTCAACTATTTAATATGAGCCCTTGGATGTAATAAGGTTAGGTTTAGATAGATTTCTATTGTAAAAGAAAAAAAAGGTTTGATAAGGGTTTGCTAGTTTAAGTGCACCCTAATAAAAAGTAGAAAAAATGGTAGGACGTGTAAGTGGGTAAGTAGATGAATGGTTGCAGAATGGTGTATGATAAATGATTAGTTGACACTCATATCATTTATTTTCATCATCGTACTAATTTAAAAGTATGGATAACAATGAGACATTTACAAAGTCAAGTTATTAATTCCTCATTCCTTTTACCCCTAATTTCACTAATTTCCCACAAATAACAATCTAATCACCTAAAACCTTAAGTGAAAGGGGTTGAGAGCATTTCTATGACTTTTGGAGGGACCGAACCCTCGGCCCAATGACTTACAGGTTCCAAGGGATAAAACCCCCTCATCAACATTAACCCCCTTCATCATTCACTCATTTCCCCTAAAAACCCCCTTTCCTAGAGTAAAATCACTATTTGCTTAGGAAAATTAATTATGCTCATACAAAACTCCTCCTCACAAAAAAAATGCAAAATTCACCTAAGCGTAAGTTATAATGTTTAAATGAAAAAATGTGAATATATTTCGAAACATTTTACTTAGCGCATTCTTATCCCTGTTTCCATTTCATATTAACATTAATTTATTATAGTTAACTCCCAGAAAATACACCTCGTCCCCATATTTATTATTAAAATCCCTTGTATTAATATCCTACCCCGGTCTAAAATATAAACCCTAATAATGAAATAATTAGATAGATTAATTAATCGATAGATTAATTAATCGATAGATTAATTAATCTATATGCGATCAATTAAGACCTATAACCCTATGCTGCATTTAAAAGGAATTAATTAATCAATTTGTGATTAATTAAGAGCCTTCATCCAATCATGAATAGCATTGGGCAGATCTCTCCCAATACTGTCGTACCCTCATAATTGGTGCGATAGATTCCACTTACCACCTCCACTTACCACCTTCGCTAAACATGAAAACATAACTTCCATCAATTGGGGCCAACTATCACTTTCTAGCGCCAACTGTCGCATTTCCATTATATGCGCCAAAAGCATTGACTTTGCCAATATACCCAAAAGTATTCATTATTTTTGTTTTACCAAGAAAAGAACCTTCTGTTCTCCATGCACACTCAGAGTATGTTCGAGCCATCACCCTGCTTCCAACCGCCAACCTCCAGAAGCCGCTGAACTCCAGATTTCCATTGCAGACTCGTGTTCTCCATGCATACAGTGAACGAGAGCCATTTTTCTCTCCATGCAACCATAACCAGGTATTTACCTCATTTCAACTAAGAAACCCTATTTTCGATACTGAACCTGAACTAAATTGATGTGAGAATTAAATAATTTAGTGAAATTAAGCCCTTTGACAGTCTTGACACTCTCTTAGATGACCCATTTTTCCATAATTCCCCAAAAATTCCATGCCCTCATCCTTGAATCCAAAAGAACTAATGATGGACGCTCCGATCACCTTAAATTTCATGCCAGTTACCACTCCTCACAAATATTTACACCATCTTCGCCTGGCTGACAATGACTTCGAGATAAAAGACCTCACCTTTGACGAAACCCCTTTGAAATTTCATTGCAAATACCAAGATATCTACTTGAACCATGTAGATAATATAGGTCTATGGGAATGAAACCTACCCAAGTATCCATTCCCCAGTGTTGATGTCTTCCTGGAAATTATTCATTACTGCCATGCAAATAATGACCCTATTATGAGAGCTGTAATGTCCCCAGACCAGAAAATCCTATTCACCATTAAAATTGAGTCCATAAATGAGATGTTACAGTTGCAGCCTGGTCAAGACCTCACCCCCCTATCCATTGCTGATTTGCTTGAAAGACTCTCTAAGATGTCTAGTTCCAGATGTACTCAAATCCTCTAGACTTTCATTTCTGAAGAAAATCACATGCCAAAGGACCCTCCAACTTACATGTAAGCCTTCTTTTTTGATCTAGGAAAAGATATCACAACAATGCTATCATGCATTTTAGGTTCTACCACTAATGAATATGTAGATGAAACTATTTTCACTGGAATATCTATTTTTACCCCCGTTCAACCTCCTACAGTCAAGTTTGATTATGAAAAATTCATTGCAGATAAAAAGCATGATCAGTTTATGAGACTTGAAAATGAAAGGGTGTTCAAGTATTCATCAGTCATGTATCATTTGTTTCTATACTACCAAACTGATAAGTGTCCCTTCTATGTCAAAAGGCTTGATACTAGAGGGGACCCTAGATTTATCATCTTCTGGACTACTCTATTCCACAGGTCTTGTTATTATCACCATCCATACACAAATTTTATTGACCTATTTGTACATCCAGTGACTACAATGTTATTAGGCATTCCCCCTCCTAGAATTAGTGTAGACATTAAGAGGATTCTCTAACTGTCCAAACAATACAAAGTAGGGGATTGGTACTTGTACCAAAACCATACTGAAATCATAATTTATGGGTGTGAGCTTCCTCCTTACAAGTTACCTAGATATCTCCCCATGCGATTATTTTATCTTGAGTACTACAAGAAAACGATCAATTCTGATGAGATTCACTTTGTCAAAACCAAGAATAAGGCCCAACTAAGAATAAAGGATCATCTAGGCCCATTTATTTTCAATAACAGAGAAGCAGGAAAGGAGGAAAATGAAATCCTCCAATGATTGAAGTTAAAACAAGGTTTCATATGGGCCTATGACCCCCACGGATTCATTTGTAATAGAAGGTAGAAACATAAGCTATCTCATTATATCCACCATAGGATCCCCTAAATTGAACAATATGCCAATCAATCAAAATGGGTGGAAGGCACTCTGATAGATCTAGATAGCACACAAGTTGAAGTTCACAATGTAATGGTAGACTTAGAAATAAGGTTTGATGAATATTCATTTGTACAGGTCTTTGGAGAAACTTCATCACGAAAGTAGTCATAGGAACACAGCACACAACCATTAGAGCAATAAGGAACATCAAAACAGGCAGAAGATTTAGAACAACAAGAAGAGTCTGAGCAGCCTGAAATCTCAGAGGAGCTTGCTCAACCTACACAAATCATGAGAAAACCTCCTGTTTTGCAGACTCCACTAAATGAGGAGAAATTTTTTAAAAGAAACCAAGATGAAGCCACTCCTTCTACTATGCCTATTGATCAAACTTTTGTTCCAAGGCAAAGTTTAAACCCCTATATAGAATAAGAGTATATTGAGGAGACCGCAGGCGTTTATAGTAAATCTATGAAGAAAAAAATATTTACCATGGAAATTTTGATAATACAAGATGAAAGGATGAAAGAATATAGGTAAAGAGTATCAGTAGGTGAAGATAAGAGTGAAATCCAACACATAACTGCCAAGGCAACTATAAGAGGAAAATCCGAGTTCCAGTATCCAGCACATTCATAAATAAAGGGACAACAAAGAATCTGTTTTCCATCTGTCTCTATCCTCATGTGGAAGATAACTCTTGTTTCCTATAAAAAATCTCATATAGTTATGAGATATTTTGTAATAGTTTTTGTATAAATACTTCACAAAATGAAGTAATTAGGGTGGACTAAAAATCATTTCTATAGACTTTTGTTGAGCTAAAGGACCTACTGTAATCATGGCTAGACTGGTTTACTGGATTAAATAAAGTTGAGGACATTTCACTCGATTCATGTGCAATGTGGGAAACAAATAAGTATCATTTATTTGTGATTGAATATTGTTTTCCTTTATGTTATGAAATATCGTATGTGTTTTCTTATAATTCTTAAAAGAAAATGAGGAATAATATCATCAGAATTAGCTTAAGTGCTCTCTATTTTAACTGTTTTCTTATGTAATGTTTTCTACTAAATTGCTTAAGTCTAGGAATTCTTAATTGCTCCCTCACTTCTATAGTTCATTCCTTCTATTGGCCCCTAGTATAGGATTCTTAATTGCCCTTTCTATTTGCCAAATTTCCCTTCTTCATCTTAATCCCTGCTAAGGATTCTTCATTGCCCTTGGTCCTCATTAAGATTTCCATTCATTAAGACTTTCAGATTTGTCCTTGTTATGCTAGCGTTCCTTGTGAACTCTTACCTTAGTGATTAATCAAATCCTATTAGAATTTTCCAATTTGACTCCATATCCCAATGGCCTGAATACCTACTCTACCCATCTGTTTCCTTCATTCCACCAAACAAATCAAAACAAATCCCTTAAGCATTAATAGCTAGCCTAATATCATATCAAAACAACACTAAATCATAAAGAGAGAGCCCTCTCTGAGTGTAGATTGGCTAGGATCTAAACTTAAAATATTGGTTTGTAGTTACCTTGGATCTTTTCCTTCTTTGAAATAATTTTTAAGGAAAATCTGAGTGATAACATTTTCATTCTTTATTTCTTGAATCGCTTTGTTTTGAATGGGTTCTACATTCCTTTGTCCCCTGGAAAACTATGGAATACTTTCTGCAAGAGTCAACCCAACCCAGAAGAGGAGCCAAAAGTAGATTCCCAGAGTGTGTTTATTTACTTTCAAAAACTCTTATTTCTTTTCTTGAATGATGTTTCTTTTGAATTTCTTGCAAAATCTTGTTTTGTATTTGATAGGTCCCTAAGGTCCTATTCTGGCATATATTTTACTACGCCTCTAAGTTTACTTATCCAGATTCACAAATTAAATGTTGGTGTAAATATTTCATTTATACCCCTTGACATTATTGCGTCGTTGCAGGGGATTTTTTGTAGGATAAGGCCTCTGTGATTTTTCATGCTTTTCCCTTTCCTTCACAATTGAATTTCTAGATTGAAGAGATTCCCCTTGCTTGTTGAGGCATGCTAGACAACATTCGTAGAGAGATCAAAAGCCAGGTTTTCCTTTCTACAAATGAGTGATTTCCTTTAGCGTAAAGTGTGATGCTCGATTTGTTTCTTTTACTGTAATTTAGTTTTTATGAGTAATTTTTCTTTCTGCAAAGTGTGATGCTTGATTTACTGCAATTGAGTTTCTTATGAGAAATTTCTTTTACTGTATAATGTGTTAATTTCTTTTATCTTTTTTTACAATAGAGGTTATTTAATTTCCGCAAGTGTGACTTCCTTAGTTTACAATCTTGGTTTGTTCTTTTTACGAAATTTGATCTTTTGAGTTTTTCAGGTGCTAAAATAATCCCTTGCTCTCAATCAAGATGATGACAAGACTTTCCAACTAGCAGGAAAATGCCAGGAAGTGTGATGCTATTCAAAGAACTATCTCAAATTATCACGGAAGCTGGGGCCTCTACTTCACAAAAAGAACACATCTTGGAATCAATTAGAAATCGGTCTACTCCTATGGAAGAAGAGAATCATGAAGAACTAGAAGATATTCCTAGAGAGATCGATAAGCTATGGATCATGCTTGATGAGGAGAAGCCATAGAAGTAGAGATTGGAGAACACCAACTTGATCCAGCCTGCACTTTAGAGGTGAACAAAGAAAATTGGAGGATGTGCATTATGCATCGTATGTTGCCTATGAAGCAAATGACCAAGAGCATATGGATCCCATAGAATCTTGGTTTAAGATGACTGCCAATATTCATCCCTCCCTTATCATTCAACAATTTGTAGCATCACATTAGTTAATGCAGTTGGTACCTCATGTTTTGGTGTTTTCTCGCTTATACTTTATAAATTTGAACATGAATGTGATTATCCTCTTGTTGCACACTTGGTTGCACTAGAATTCCTCCTATACTTAAAAGGGAGTATTCCACTTCTTAGGGTAGAGTAGGGTAGAAGAATAAAGAAATGCCATGAATAAAGTTGTTACAACAATGCAATGGGGGTTTTTACTTTGAAAGCATAGCCACTGCAACTGCTTTTGCTCCACATTTTTTGTTAACACACACATCTGTGACAAATATTGTTGAGTATGATTCACTCTAATACCTCATGATTTTGTAAAAGTAACCATGATTAACCACTCTAATGAAGTTGTCATATGAGATATATATTTTTAGTTTCCCTTAGAAGGTACTATTAGAGAGCCCCCTATGGTGGACCATTCTTATAAAGATCATAATAATTTATTCATGAGAACACTAGCATTATGAACTTATAGAGTCTTTTAGTCATTATCTGGGATATTTTTTCTTTAGGGTAGAGGAACTAGCCAATAATGATTAATCATTAAAAACTTTTCACGCCATTCCATACTATTAAGGAGTAGATTTGTCTCCCCACTTATTAAGTAACGTTTGAAGTTAACTACAACCAAAATTTATAAAAGATTTAGGGGAGGATAGGAGGTCTCATCATGAGACGAGCTACCACAATCACGGGATCTAACATGCATGACATTACTATTGCTGGTCACCAAGCTAGAGTAATCGCTTTCAACTGCAAAGTTGGAATACAGGAGGTCTCATCACGAGCCGACCTATTCATACATGTTACTTCTTGTGAGTGGAACTGTCATCAACTGGTTACCAAGCCAGGATAGTGGCCTTCATATAATTTTTAAAATTAAATAAGTTAACTTTGAATCTATATCTAATAAGTGGGACACACACATTTCGCTAGGTTAAAAGACATCCTTGCTGAGGCTATAGATTCTTGTAGGCAGCAGGGCCATGTCTATGCTATTAAAGTTAATAGCATACTACTATTTACTCGTTATATTTATATTTCCCTAAAAATATTCATTTTATTTCTTAGAAAATAGTTTTAAGATGATTTTAACATGATTCTTTGAGTTGTATCTTTCAAAAATTAGGAATCTTTAATGATGTGGTACCCTTAGTGGAGGTAATTCTTTGCACTGGATTAGGAGGAAATTCAGTTTTGCATCAGGATGACAATAAAATTTAGAGTGCTCAATGAAGAGGTTGCTGATCGGTCCAAGAAGGTGTCATTTTTTTCTATTTTTATTTCCCTCTTCTCGTATCATAACTCACCTCAATTCTTTATGGTATTTAGAGTGATGAATTGCTCAGCGAGGATTACTCACTAGGTGTTGATGGACAACAATGTGTGTTGATTGTGGCTGGCTCTAAATAAGAACTACATGACCTGTTAATAAGACTCAGGGTAGAAATAAGAGCTCTGAAATCTATGACAAGCAAGGAGTTCGTTTGAAACAGGACAACAAGTATGTGATGTCTATCATAAATGTGTAGTACTCTTTTTCCATAATGTATGGTACAAAGCATTGCTTTCATGTACCTTATATTGTTGTAATTTTATCGTTCCTACACTTGACACTTTCATAAGGGCTTTAACATGGTTTTAGTTGGCACTGTAATAGTGATGTTGCAGACTTAATGAATGCTTTAAAAATGATGACATACCAGATGTGTTAATATTTCCTTGTTGATATTTTTGCTGACATTTTTATCAGGAAGTATAGTATGATCTTTAAACATTCCCCTTGCCTTATTCCATGGTTTTATAATCTTATAGTTTGGCTTGCATCAGGACATGCAAGGAGGTCAACATGGGGGAGTGTTGAGCCTCCATTTTGTCCAGATTTTCATGATTTTACTGAATCATTGTATCCCTGTACTAAATGTCTATAATCATTATTATTCTTTTTATGCATTATTAAGTTATTATTTATAGGCATTTAGAGCTAACAATTATTGATCTATGAACTCTTCTTTTTTTATTAATTTGAATAGTATTGAATGTGAAAATGTCATTAATGACAGGCTCTTTTTAACACTGAGCAGTTCTTGCAGTAACAGTTCTTGTACCAACTATTCCTATACTAGCAATACAAGAGATACTAATGTTGTTGAATTTAATAGCTTGGCATGGACCTTAGCATTCCTCGGGAGAAGTCGTGCTTACCATTTACTTTATCGTAGTTGTAACAAGAAATTGCCACATCCATTGCAGTACAAGATTCTTCTCAAACTACTGTTTAAAACTGAGTTGATCATGTTTTTATGCATATGGCAAAAATCCTTGGTCCTGCATTCACCTTCATGTATCATACAACGTTCCTACACCATGCATTGAATTCCTACATTGATTCAGATTTTGCAACATATTTTAGAGCATTCCTGCACCAATTCAGTTCTACAACAACATTCCTGCACCAACTTGGGGTTTTATACATTGATATATTTCTAGGAAAATATGAAAGAGGTTTTTGTTCAAAATGTTTTTTGAACACTTCCATATAAGCTAAGATACACCTAGGTCGTACTGATTTGTATTTAGGGAATAATTAATGCTTCAACCCTGAATTCACAACAGTTTCCAGTATGCCAACTTCCTCCTCGTTTTCCATGTACATGAAGGCGAATAGAGAATTTCTGGAACATGCGTTTTGGTCCCAATATAGAATATTGGCTAGGTCTCAAATAGAGTTCTGAAATTTGTAATGGTTAAGGAGATACAAAGAGTTCTTTGGAGGAAGTTTGTTAAAAATACCATTTTTTCTAGAATTCTAGAAAATGCCTAGATTTAGAAAATTTGTATTAGATCTTCAATCTTTCAATGCGGAAATGGTTGTCCTAATATCCTATTGGAGAGAATAAGTTGGGATTCAATCCCCATGTTGTTTTCTAAAGAAACTATCATGTAAAAATAATATAAAGAGAGGAGTTATGTAGGTGTGGAGGATGGTAGATTGTAAATTGTAAATCCCATTGTTTGCAACGTAGGGGATAAACATTTATTGTGTAGGGAAGGAGGAGCTGCGTGCTAGTGGGATGATCCCTGGAGGGGACCACTGGAGCCAGTGCTACATCATTGATAACTATGTAATAAGACTTCAAAATTGATATATTATGGCATTCAATTTATATTTTTAGTGTTTCTTCTTAATTTGCTAGAGCTTGGATTTGATTACTGCAAGGGAAACAAGCTGGGTGGTTGGGCCCACTAGCCAATCTGTTGCCCCATTCCTCTTATGATTTGTTTGCATTTTGTTATGATCGTTGCATGGTGTTTAAGTGTGATTTGATACAGTTTTGAAATCTCATTCATAATTGTTTTATGCGTTGATTGCTTGATTGGTAATTTCATTACATTGTTGTGGACATTTGAAGTTAGTGATATTGTTAAGCATTTTTATGATTGAAGGATATTATGTTTTACTAAGAATTATGATTAAAATCATGACTACCTTAAAACTATTTGGGATATGAGACTGATTCCTGCACTTTCAAGAAATAACATTCATTCTTGAAATTTTAATAATTAAATTCCAGGATCAGCATAAGGAAAAATTATCATATTGTTTTATTGGCAAGTGGATTTCTCACAATAATTCTTGGAAAGTTTTGAGGTTAAAAATTTATAGCCCTTCATGATAATTAACTATTGCTTCAGGTCGATATACTCAGTGCAGGAACAGGACATCCTTTTGGTGCAGGAACATCGTTTCAGTATAGGAACATCAATTCAGTACAGGAACAACATTCTAGTGTAGGAACGTTGTTGCGATGCAGGAATGATGATTCAGGACAGGAAGGAAAACTTGTAACAATGACAAATGCACACTTTCCTTACACTTTAATATCGAATCATTTCCAAAGAAATAATATAATTTAGATCTCTTTTAAAATCTTTCGATGGTTTCATTAGAGTAATTGGAAATAAGTTTCCTTATGCTTTATTTCATGCATTTCATCTTTGCAACATAGCAGTAATTTTTAAGAGGTTTTTTCATTATTTATTTCTTGAATCACTTTCTTTTGAATGTGACCTACATTCCTTTATCCCCTAGATAGTTGGGAATACTTTCTGCAGGAGTCAACCAACCCAGAAGAGGAGCCAAAAGTGTATTCTCGGAGTGTGTTTCTTTTCATGAATGATGTTTATTTCGAATTTATTGCAAAATCTTGGTTTTCATTTGACAGGTCCCTAAGGTCATATTATGGCATATATCATGCTATGCCTCTAAGTTTACTTACCAGGACTGATAAATTAAATGTTCGTGTAAATTTACATTTATATCACCCGACACTTGGTCCTTTGAATGTGTAGCTAGTCATACACAATAGCATACTATATGATCCAAAGCTAATTTTTCAAGTGAGTTATTGTCAACATGACATTCAACTCAAATGAACAAGCTCTTACACAATAGTGAACTCTCTTCTTTGTACTTGTAGCCAACTGCAGTAACCAAGATTTTGCATGCACTTCTTTATTCAAACCACACTTATCCACCAAGTCAGGAGTAATGTAACTATAATTATATCTAGGGTCAATCAAAATAGAAACAAATTGATCTTAAAGCTTACCATCCATCTCAATGATAGATGCCTGATGGTCTGCCTGCCCATTATCCAATGTAGCATAGATCCTAGGAATACTCTGTCCAACATCCCCAACAGTTTGCACCTCCTGTGCATTATATATATGAGGCCTACCACCCTGAATCTTTGGAAAATCTCTCTTAAGGTGTTCCTTACCACATGTCCAACACTCTGACTATTAAGTACCATCACCTCTATGTTGCTGATGTGATCCATGTCCCTATCTAGCTACATTGAAATTATTTTGTGGTGCCACATTTTCTTTATCTTCTGCATTCTGAGGCCTTGTTCTTTTTGGCTGCCATTTACATTTACCTTTATCTTTCCCTTTCCATCCTTGATGAGATTCATTATTACGCTTCTACTACTCATATCAATGCTTCAATTTCCCAATAACTTCCTCAAGTGACTCAGGCTCATCATAGTCAATTTGATCTCTAAATGGTAATGTCAAACCACTGAAAAATCATTGAAATTTAGCCTTCTCATATTTAAGATATGGTACATACCTCAATAGCTCCAGGAACTTAGTCATGTACTCTTCATCTGTAATTGATCCCATCATTAGCTCATAGAATTATTTCGCCTTACCGTCGTAGTAGTTTCTAACAAGTACTTCTTCCTGAAATGCCTCTTGAACTCATGCCAACTCAAGTCCTCGATCCTGATATCTCTAACTTGCCCCACATATTCCCACCAGATACCTACTTTACCTTTAAGGCTAAAGATAAAAAATTTGGTCTCCACATTTTTTGTGTACTCATGCAACTCAAAGAACTTGTTCATCCCAAGTATCCAGGCCTCTGCATATTATGGTTTCTTCAAGTCTCCATAAAAGGTAGGTGTCTTTTATTTCATAAAATCATCTAAAAAGTATCCCCTATCACTCCTCCTCTAAGGGTGATAATGATGGCGATCATGATGCCTACCAGAACCAAAACTACAACAATACTTGTGCCCATCACCTCTCCTATCCGAAGTATCCAACAACCTGCCATCTCTCACTATGTCATCTCTATCTGACCTGTGACCACCATGAGACGTACTACCATATTACCCATTAGTTTCTTCCTCCTTCCCATGGCTGATCTGAAGTGGTCCCTATTGCTACAATTTTGACAAACATTGAAGGAGTATTGCATTAACCTTTGCTTATTTCTCTTGTGCCTGCATGATTTTGTCATTGTCTTCCTTACAACTACTTATTTCTTCCTTCAAGATTATTAATGTGTATTCTAAGTCAGAAGAGTTCCCAACACCACAATACTCATATGCTTCATAGGGAGAATCTCTATAGTCTACCATCTTGTCAATCAATTTGATCTCTTTCCTGCAAGGCATACTATGTCTACGAAACCAAACCACAATAAACCAATGTACCTTAGCATAATTCAGTGAGGATATCTCATCTGCAAGATCAACCAATCAGTGTAATACATGTACAAACATAATCATAACAACATATAAACATATAATAAATAGGTGTATCAACATATAAACTTCATTCTAGCTAAAGTCCAGACATCAATGCATGACCATATCAACTACACATACCATGACCTCATGCATGACGAAAATAACCATATGAATTTAAATTGACAATACACAACCATAAATAACATGTAACCAATCATACACTCATGAAGACATGCTTCAGAACAACAACATCCTCTTTCACATGGCGAAATCACTAAAACCATGATTGATACCATGCATATGAAAGAAGATATAGACCACAAGGATAATTAAAACATGGGAAACCAACATGAATGCATGACTAGCACACACCGACCATCCATTATGAGGGGTGAAACATGCTCTAATACCACTCTATAGTGTCATATTTGATTGAAAGAGAGTACAACCTGGTCTAATACCACTTTGTAACACCCACATCCCCCATTTATCCAAGTAACCAGCCATTCGGGGTAAATATGCGACGAGAGGCCACTATAATGGGATTCAAGCTCTTAACACACCTTAAGGAAGTGGAATCAATGGAAACACACCATATAGATCTTCCACATTAGCAACAGAACTCCCTAGAGCCATCCTAACTACTCAAGTAACGAACCCCTGGGTCCTACTGAGTTTTTAGACCGTTAAACCCCCATACGCTCCCTTGATATGGACAAGCATGCGTCCAAGAGTTTCCAAAATCTCCCACAACATAGGTATGCATGCATCTGGGAACTTTTCTCCTAAGACCTATGCTTGTGTCTCTCGGATTTGTGCTACCTTTTCAGGACCAAAGCCTAGGTCATTGCCCAATAGTCAATGATACTTTCAGAACTAAAAGATAACAATAAAATAATGATACAAATGCAATTACTTCACCAAGTACTGGACTAGACTCTCATTAGACATGACAAAAATTTCATCAAACATGTCACAAACATATAATCTAAAATTTTAAACAATATATCTGAGCATAAGGGTCTCATACTTATTTGCAAATAGATAATAAGTATTGTTCCCTTATATCATTAGCTACATTGTCATCTATTAGGTCATAAATACATTGTTCATTCATCTACAAACCAAAACATGAGGAGAACCATACGTCCTTACTATCAAAATACATGCTCATAACCGACATAATAACAAGAGAAATATCAAGGATACATTAGCCATATAAAGCACATATAAACTAGTACAATTACACATAAAATACCAAGGAAAGAACCTCTTATTAATTAATTAAAAAGTAAACCCGGGATGGGACAACCACGTTCCACGCTACCATAGAATGACTAACAAAATTCTCTCTTTAGCTATTCACCCTTGTGACATATTCCAAGCATGAATGTGGGACTCAAACCAAAAGAACTAACCATGGCACCCCAAGGCTACACCATCTCACCCTCATCAATAGAAGCCAAACTTTACTACAATCCATACCAGATCACTAGGCTAAACAATAAACATGTAATAACTGACTATACCATGATATCCACCAGATCACTACGCCAAAACAAGCATGGATGCCACCAGATTTCTCCACCTACACCATGAGGAATTTTCCTATCTCCTACTCTCTCAAGAATTACCACAATCCACAGTCTAATCCATGGATCACTAGGCTCTAAACTGAGACTCCACCCTCTAGGATTTACCATATATCCTGCCATTCACTGGTAAGGGTTCCTAGGCCTAATAAAAGGCAACCACCTCTAGGCTTTGTCGTATATCCCATCATTAACCATTCAAGGATTCCTAGGCCCACTGAGGTACACAATACCTGGCTTTACTGCAACCCATAGTTTGGTTCATGGGTCACTATGGTAGTGGCTTTATCACAATCCATAGTCTGGTTTAGGGATCACTAGGCCATCTGTTGTTTCTTTTGGATATCCACCTCACTCAGCTTCAAATCCACTTGAGAATCCAGCTCAATCAAAACCTGAGAACCCCTTCACACCATGGCTATCCAAAAATGGCAACGTTAGATTAAAAACATTATCACACCTGGAAAAACACATGCCCTAACAAAAAGTAACCACTTCCAATTCCATGCATACGAAATCTAGCAAAGAAAACACACATTTAAATCGTTACTTGCAAAGAATATTGTTGTAGCTACTTGATCCTACTCTTCCTTTCCTGGTCGTTCTTCCTGTTTCTATCTTTTCCTTTCTTGATCCAATAACAAAATGCTCCAAGAAAACTCTAAGTTTCCAAGAGTGTGAGAGAGAGAGAGAGAATAACGAGAGAGCTCCAAAACTGAACTAACAAAAGGTACCAACTGATCCTCATTTTTTTTTTATCAATTAGGCCTACATTTTCTTCATTTTTCATTATTTTCCTTCATTTTCCTTCTCACATGAAACCTATGACCTTTCACCTTCGTTTTCTCCTAATTTTCATTGTTTCTATAAATAAATGTGCCAAAAATTCCATTTTTCCTTTCTAAAGCATTTACCATTATCTTTGCCAATTTCCTTAACCATATTAAACGAATGAAAACCTACATTAGGATGTCTTTCCCAACATTGATATTGGAATAAGTATCCCATCAACCATGGTTATTATTTTTCCTTTATTGACTTTTATTACATGAATTTTTACCCATGGTTATTACAAAATGTCTCATGTCTTTCCAAAGCAATTCCCATTTATTTTGCTGATTTATGTATCCATTAATTAATCAAAAGTGATCCCCATCACCATGTTTTTTCCCAACATTTAGCTTGGAATACGTGTCCCATGACCATGATTATTAGTTTTCCTTTATTAACTTTATTACATGGATTTTTGACCAGGGACGTTAGAGGAAAGCTCAGTTTTTCCTAGGTAGAAAAAATCATTTGAAGCCTCGACTGGTAGAGTATCCTAAACTGGTATGCATAGACAATACTAAGTCTTCCTTCTAAACATATGTATTTCAAAACATGCTTCCTTGTCCCAAGCGTAAGGTAAAATTTCTCTTCATACTCCATTTTTGTTCTCCATGGGTTGTTCTTCTAGAAGGAAAGAAATATTTTGTGATGAAACTACACCCTTCACTGCCAACTAAAGTGCTAAATCTTTTGGATATACTTTTCAATCATCTATAGGAAAGCTCAAGAAATATGTTCAATCCAATTTGAAAGTCAGGGTGTGATTTTTTGATATATATGGCATCTAAACATATGAAGGTGATGAGGAATTTTAAGGAAGCATGTTCTCCAATTTTGTCACATTGATGCATTGTTAGTTGCAAATTTGACGAGATTAGATGTCACTTAAAATGATAACAATGGTTCATATATCTGGCACTTGCCAAATGCCGCATGCTTTTGGTGTAAATTTTAATAATCGTGAATTTGTAGTTATGCCATCGACTGGTTTTTGTTTAGGACTTCTGCCACCATTATGTCGACATGTGAATCCTAATTAATATAGTCAAGATTTACTCCAAATGACATTTACATATTCTGCTATTCTGACACCATCATGCTTTCCCAAAACAACTAGGAAGGATATTTTGGAATATTTACAATCTTCCTCCATTACCAACATGACATGATTGCAATTTGTCTTATTTACTCAATATTCAAATGTTGCATACAAGTACAACAATCTTGTTTCTTGGAAATTTATTCATTTCTATCTTGAAATTCACTGAGGATACAAAATTTTTACAAGTTGCACATATATAGTATACCATGCAAACCCTTGTAATTTTTAATTTTTTTTTATCATCTTGGATGTTAAATAATTGTTAAAATTCTTCCGATGAATTCTCCTTCAGATGTGAAAACCATGGCATATTCCAAAAATGAAGGTGTTTCTATGGAAAAGGAAAACCCCAAGCACTCAAAGACCTAGGGTTAAACTATTTAATGGGGCAATTTCAGCTTTTGATAGTGTTTCCACTCACCTTTTCAGTAAAAAATGAACCAACAATTGTTTTTATTGAAAATTTGGTAACTTCTATGTAGAACCCATAATAACTGGCATAACATCCTTTGGTTCATGCAATGAAGAAATAAATCTAGAAGCTTTTGTTGGACCTCCACCACTGATGGGATCTGTCATCAAAAGATCCACAATTTAATGTCCCTACAATTATTGTCATAGTTCTATTCATCAACCAACACTTTCATATACTTCTGACATTGTCGACATTGTACCCTTCATTGCCAACCAAAGTGCCAAACCTTCTAGATTTGGTTTGCAATCGACTTCAACCTCTTGCTAGCTATCAAATTGGACATCTACACATAAAATATGATTATATTTATGTAGTTCTTGCTTCATACACAATACCTCAGACCTAAGTGGGTCACCTTGAAATAAATGAACTACACATTGTGAATACGTCCATTATCACATTTAATTTCCAATGGTGAGAATAATTTATAGCCAGGGTGGCAGCAAGATTTTTGTCTCTAAGCTAAATACAAAATTGCCAACAAACACTCCAAACGTTGCAATGTATTCCATAACTACGCGGTTGACCAAGATTTAAATAGGGTTCCTCTCCTCGCTCAATTAGCAATTATGAAAAATGGTATAAAGATCCATCACATAAAAACGTATAAACATCGATTGGAAAAGATTGTGCTTAACGATATGCCACAAAAATTAAATACATTCTTCACTCCTTTAAAAATATTTGCGTGGGCCGATTTGACACTATAAAAACGTCTAAACATCGATTGGAAAAGATTGTGCTTGACGATATGCCACAAAAATTAAATACATTCTTCACTCCTTTAAAAATATTTTCGTGGGCCGATTTGACACTATAACCTTAAAGCATGGGTCCAATCTTTCCATTCGACAACATTTAACAATCAAAATGACTATTGCATGTAATTTTTGGAGTTTTAGCTTACCAGTGGTCATTTATATGGCTTATAATGCAATACCCAAAACTCTCCAAGACATTTCGTTTTGTTATGAACTAATGGGATATATCCCATATTTGGGTGGCAAGAAATTTATTTATAGTTTATAATTACTATCACACATAACCTTATTTGATGGATTGTTGACTAATATGAACTGCTTGGTGGGATCCTCACTTGGTTTGACGCCTTGTGTGGCATTGCATTATGATTTAATGTTGACTAGTGGACTTTGGTGCTCGACTTGGGAGTTGTAAAACTTGACTTGGATGTTGGAGTGATCTATAGAAAATGTTGGATCCTTGGGAGTTGTAAAACTTGACTTGGATATTGGAGCAATCTAATGAAAATGGTTGCATCCCTGTCAGGCAAGAGTGAACAACAAGACCTACTACCTTTCCTTCCACATTCCATGAATAAATTTTATCATTTTCACCTTATAGGATTTGGCTACAACAAGTGGGAAGGAAAAGTCATACCTACACTCCCTCTAATGCTCCTCCTGGAATTCTAGGGTTGGAGTGATGAAAATTCTCTAAATTGAGCTCCCTGTAGCTCTCTAGATATTCTTGTAGTGCCGAGAAACTATCTTGTAGTACTCGATTTCTATCTTGTAGCAACATCCTACAGGTTTTGTAGCTTATTTTTTAGTGGTCTATGAGAGTGACGGCATGGGTAGCTCATCCTTCAATGGTAGTGGTGGGCCTCCCTTGTCTTTAAACTATGATTTTTATGCCAAGTGAGGTTCGAGGGCTCGACTAATGATATCGATGGTTGAGTGGTTGGGCTTAGCGAGTTATGTGAGCTAGCCACCACCTACCACCTTTGCATACCAACCATAGGCATGTTGGCACACTCTTTGGATTCATCACCCTATTTCTGTTTTTTTTTCCTCCATCGGTGTAATGGGCGAAGAAATTGACTATAGTTCACCATAAAAGGTCAATAGTTCACCGTCAAAGGTCAATGAGACTACTAAACCAACCTTAGCTTATAAAACCTCTTCCTTTATGCATTGATAACACTTTTTAAACTAAGATGCATTCATAAGGAAGGGTTAGGACTTTGCATACCTGAGCCTTACTTGATGATTCTCATGTTGGAGGTGTTGTAGCTAATGCTTTAAACAATTGATGTTTGCATGAGGCTTCTAGAACATTTATGAGGTTGTTTGAGTCCCCTCCTAGGTGAAATCCATTGCCTTCATTTATCTTTCCATTTTCTTGAATTTCTTAATGTTCATTGCTGGTTGAAGTTCCATGATTCAGGTGATCAAAGAACATGTGCCTCCACTGAACTAATGTTGTTGTTTTTTATGATCTAGGATCCTGTAGCAATCTGTAAGGTACCATGTAGCTACCTAGGACTAGTGTTGGAGATTCTTGAAGCTTCCTAATACTCAAAACACTCAGTCTGGTGATTTGAATGTGATCATGTAGGGTTAATGTAGGAAACTACATGATTGTGTGTCTTCTTGTAGTAGTCACATAGACCCCTTAGGATCACAATTTTCTATGAGTTTTTATTTTAAAAAATATTCATAATTTGTGGGATGTTTTCTAATGGAGGATAGTGATATTTTTTGTGATGAGAATGGGTGGAAATGAGATGAAGGATTAGGTTTTGATGGATGGTGAATCAAATAATGGTGGAAAATGTGACAACTAATGGAGTGGATGGCAAATAGGACTTTCATGGGTCCCCTACCTTATTCTTAGTTGAAAATGTTCCAAAATTCTTCTTCTTTTTATGTGGATCAACTTCCTTTAGCAAAAAGGGATGTTCTTATAAAATTTCAAAAAACTGACAAAGCCGAGTGAGAGGGGCTAGGGGATGATGTAAAAAGCTTGAGACAGGTCAAGGGATGAAAGGAGTGGACAAAAAGACCTGGGTGGAAGTGTGAGTAGTAAATTTTCATGTTGTTTTCTAAACTATGCTGACTTTCTTTTATTGTATTTGGAACCCTATTGTACTAGCAAAAATGTTAGAATAGATAATCTAAGGGTTCCCTTTTCACTTTCCTTTTATTTCCTTTTGTATTTTTTTTAGACCTATAGGCTACCTCGAGGGAGTTTTTCAACCTACTATGAGTACCCTAGGTCTAAAGGGAACTTTTCACCTAGGGATCTTTTTATTTTATTTTATCATTTTTTGTTTTTTCCAAACTCCTTGGTTGCTTCATATAAGTTTTCAGCCCAAGAGCTTGCCTCATGGAGGTTTTCACCTAAGGATTTGTGTTCCTTTTTTACTTCTTAATGTCTTTTTTCTTCCTTCTATGTTCATTAAAGGATGAACATATTGGGAGCTTTGAGTCTCCCAATCAAATTCAATTCTCTAATTATTGAATAGGTAAACTCATCCTTTGGTAGGGGCTTCTTCTAGAGTTTCAACCTGTAATCATTAACTAGAATTGGTATCTTTTACTCATAAATTGTTCAAATATGAACAAATTCATTGTCATGGCATTTTTCCACCATGCAGGGACCCAACCATCTTATCATAAGTTTCCATTTGAAGTCCTTGAAACTATAGTCATATAATAGGGCCCAATCACCTTCTTGGAAGGTCTTCTCCCTAATGTGCTTATCATGCCAAACCTTTCTCTGCAATTGAACCACATCAGTAAGCATAAGAGCCTACAAACTATGTTCATAAATGGAATTCAACTGCTAAAACCTCTCTTCTTAAGATCTTTTGATGGCTAGATAAAGTTGTCCTATTATTCTCAAGGTGTTATATTCAAATTCAATGGACAACGATGATTTCTTACCGTAGAATAGCTCAAAGGGGGTGAATCTAGTTATATTCTTCCACGGAGTGTTGTAGGCCCAAGTGGCCTCACAAGTATGGATTCCTAATCCTTCTTATTGATACCAAAAACCTTGTTAAATACGCTTTATAATAATTTTTTGGTCACTTCCATTTTCCTATTTGCTTGAGCGTAATATGGGGTGGAATTCCTATGCCAAATGTGAGAATAGAACAAAGCTGTTATGAGGAAGAGTGGCTAGCAAATTACAGAGAAAATTTAGTTTGTATTTGAGTGTGGGTTGGTGCATGCATGTTGGAAGCTGGTGCTTCCATTCTTTAGTGGGTGCTTGACGAATCTTGGGGATTGGTACCTGATGCAAGCTTGTGCTTGCATAAATACAAGGAGATGCAAGTTTGTGCTTGTAATAAATCGTGAGGTCGGTGCCTCACATGGTGCTTCTAGTAACATGGACATGTGTCTACAAAAGGAGGGAGTTGGCACTTCCTACTAGTTAGTGCTAGAAAGAAATCAAAGGGAGTTGGTGCTTCCTATGAGTGGGTGCTCAAAAAATAAATTGATTTAATAGAGTATGTCATCTTATTTTACATCAATAACAATAGCAAGTGTGGTGTTTTCTTCCTGAAAGGTTTTCCACATGAATAACCTTGTGTCTCATGTGTATGATACTCATGGTGTGTATGCTTGAATGTTGATTTCATGATGCTTTTATATTACATAATGTTGTTGATTATATGGATGGGTGCCAAGCTTGAATAACAAAAGTAAATAGGCATAATGGTTTAAAATTAGGCTTAATACTAATTCACCCCCCCTAGTATTATTAGTGTTTCCAACAAATGGTATACCAAAAATAAACACATTCTACTAGACATTAGCTCAAATGAAGATTCTAAGTGCAGAAAATTGTTGAGCCTAAATTTTAATAGTTTTATAATGACTATTTAAGCCAAGCATAACTTAATTTACCATGCATTTATCATTAATTTCACCATATGTTTCCTACTCCCACATCATAAGAGATTAATGACTCAAGTGATTATCAATACCAATTATCTCCTAGGTTTTGATGACTACCTAGAATGGATTTTTTTATTCCTAGTTACTTTAGAGGATCAACATTTCTTTATGCCAAATGATAGCAATTAGTATTAGACATAGGAAATCTGATAGTAACTATAGGAAATATAGTAGCAGCTAAAGGAGATCTGATAGCATACACTTATAGGAAATATAGCAGTGGCAGAAAAACTCCTATAGGAAATCCAATAGTGCCTCAATGCTTGTGATGGTTCAACCATGTGTGACAAAATTTAGGCATCTAGATTTTGTGAGGAACTATATACTTCTATGGTTTTCAAATGAATCAAACAAGCCTCCATTCAATTCTAAATCTCTAGTGAAAGTTTCAATCAATCCACTGCATCCAAATAGGGATTGGTTAATTCTCTTCCAAGTTGATCCACTCTAATTTGAATGCTCCACATCACCACAATGATCTAGTAGTCAAAGCAAATTTATTTCCTTTTCATCCAATCAATGGATGCAACCAATATTATTTTGATTTAAACAATTAATGGTTGACCAACCATTATATGTAAGGGATGGTCCGCATGGGTGTTAATGCCTTCCTTTTTCAACCATTCAATATGTAATTTTAAATATGCATACTCTAGCCTTATGGGGGGAGTATGATAGCCAATTTATTGTATTTAAAGTGCTCAAGAAACAAGAGACCTAGTTTCAGAGGAGTTGTTGTATTTCTCTATCATTTCAATGTTGAAATAAAGATTGGTTTGTTACACAAATTCAACAACATAGTGTAGTCTTCCTGCAAAGTGTGTTGGATGAGACAAGGCCCCCTATCTCTTGTATAACCTATGTTATCATAGTTTCCTATCGATATATTATTTAGTTAACCTTATTCGCTGTGTGCCATTCCTTTCCTTTGGACTATTTGTTGTCTGCTTAACTTATTATTTTAATTTTTTCTCCATTGAATTTATTCATCAATTTTTATTATTAAGTAGTGCGATAACATAATATAGTTTAACATGTTTTATTTGTAGTCAAACATCTAAACATTATTAAACTAAGGAATATAAAGAAGGGTGAAAAAGGTCCTTATACCTAAAACTACGACCATGATATCATTTGGATAGAGCTTGATAGTTTAATTACTCTTTTGATTACAATGTCAAAGTATGATAAAGCTATAATAATTGCTTAAGTTTAGGATAAAGTGAGTGCTAAGAATTAATATTTCAATTTTTAAGTGAACCAACATAAAGCCATATCAAACATTAAATAACAAAGCATTCTCAACTTGAATTTTGTTTTTAGAAATGTTTTATCATACAGGTTTATTATAATAGATTATAATTTCCTTCACTTATATTACATATTTTTCCAACACCTCATAATATTTAAATCATCTTACTTGATTATTTATTGATAAAAAGTTTAAAGGAATTAAATTGCTCAACATTTTTTAGCTTCGTTGTTAGGAATGTGTCAACGTACTAGGTTTTATATTTATTTTGAATTTACTTTCTATTTTATTTTTCTTTAATTTATCCTAATATTTGTTTTGGTTCCAACATTTTAGAAGATGTAGGAAAATCAAGGGTTCTAAACCATGTTGGTACCATATGAATAGAGAAAGAGATGATAGGGAAATATTTCTTCATAAAGGAACAAGAAAATGAGGAGAGATTTCCACACCAAATCATCCCCTTTCATTCACTAACCTATTAGCAGGTAATACAATAGATGGAGGATAGGAACACTAGATTCCAGTGATCTAATTAAACATAATTCCTATGGTGAGTAGCTCAAACAAGTAGAAACCTACAAACCAAAATATCTTTAAGTTGAGGGTCACTCCATCAGACCATAGATATAAGTGATTGCAATAGATATAAGTGAGCGAAAGCAAGGTGTAGAAAAGGAGGATGAAGAAACAATGCAATCATAATCTTTTCATCAAGAATATAAATTCATTTTATTTAGAGATAGAAAGATGGCATAAGGACAAGGAGATGTATATCTCAATAATAATGGTCTGATATAAACAAACATGGAATAATATGTGAATTGTGACTTCCCGATTGTGGATCTTACTACCATAGTTCAAATGAAGAATAAATATGCCTCATTCGTGCTACACTTCCATGGTAAAGTATCATAATATTTCAATGCTTTTCTTTTTGAATTTGATATCTTATTTCATAGTTATGATTACCCTAACAATGAACAAAATATTATTGGATTCCCCACTACTCTTAACCACTCATCCTTATGTTGGTTCATTGGACTAGGGGAGGAAAATATTCAAACAAGGGAGGAAAATGTGAAAAATATTCCTTAAAAGTACCAACAACATTGCAAAACCATCTAAGGGAGGAAATATTTAAAATGACACAAAAGGAGGATATCCTCAAAATTTGTGCTATTTGCATATTAGATCATGCAAAAAAGGATTGTCCCTCATTAGTAGATTTAAGGTGGTATATCAAGAAGAAAATGGTGTGAAAAAAGAACTTTGTATGATTACTCCTAGAAGACCTTGGGCACTGCCAAGTATGCCTCAAGAATCTACCTCTCAATTTTCTCCATGCTATTCTAGTTAGCAATATTCTCACACTTTGTACTCTACCATAACTTGGAAAACATGTCCCTAGCAGTAGGCCAAAAATCATCCTTTACAACAAGGGTGGTTAGGATAGGGATATGATAACATGCCTAACTATTCCTACACTATGCAATCACGATAATCCCTTCCATCACAATTCCAACAACAATATTTCACACATCCACCACAATACTCGTAGCGGCATCATCCTCTCAACCGTATCCTACATAGTCACAACATCAACAATTATAGATTCCATCAACCTAACCTCCAAATACCACTCAAATACATTTTAAAACTCTCCCTAACCCAAAAAATATAGTAACACATTATGTTTTTAGCATTGGGTTACAAGATTTCCCCACTTACCAAGTTGCATTGATAGGATTGCAAGTTTTCCGATTTTGATTGCGAAAGGAGCTCCAAATGTAATCCCCCATCACCACTGATATAGAATCGAAGGAGGAAAATCACAATCAAGAATTTAATGATGGTGCCCCTATCATATTAAAGAAAACAAACAATCATTCAGAGAAACTCCACTCATCCAAAGAACCTCCCTATCTAGAGAGGTTAAATATGAAAAAAAGTAGCCCGCTCTATGTATGATCTTATTACTAAATTGAAAAATGTTTGCGTAAAAAATCCTTTGATGCAAGCCCTTAAATACATTCGTATTTATGAAAAAATGATCAAAGAATTGTATTTAAGTAAGCTAAGAATATATGAGAATGACCCACCCACCATTCAATCCATTGCAAAATATGAAAACTTGATGTCTTAAAAATACCTCATAGATAAGTATGTAGACCCTAGTAACTCCATTATCTTTGTGCACATGAATGGGATCTGTGTTCCAATTATTTTAATTGACATTGGGGCATCCATCAACATCATGACCATGCAAACCATGAAGTAATTAATTTTTCATAACTTTTCTCTAACTCCTATTTCCCTTGTACAGGTTGATATATCCATGATAAAACCAAAGTGAGTATTGGGTGATGTTATTATCTATTTGGATTCCTGGTATTACTCTACATACTTCATGGTATTGCATCCTAAATATACTTCCATAGGATACCCTACAACCCTTGGGAGGCAATGGTTTACTAATGTATATGCTTTTATAATTTACATACCTGTAAATATTTGTATTGTACATGGGGATTCAAGGAAACACGTGACCTTATATCCACTTGTAAAATATCTCACTAAATTTAAAAATATGAATTGGAATGATGACATAAACGATGATGAGGAGTTTGTACATCCTATTACTACAATAGATCGGGTAATGAATTTTAAATAAAACACTAAGGAAAGTCAACTAATACATTTCTTTTCAATTATGATTTTACACAAAACTTTGATTCATTTTCCTTGCCATTAGAACAAATTTTAAAGGTTTATGTGCATGAAACTAGTGATTTAAGAAAATTGTTTTCATTTTGTAATATTGTGGTAGACCTCACAAAGACATAATGCTACTACTGACCTATTGAAATCAACCAATCAAAGTTTTTACATATAGGTTCTCAATTTTCTACATTTCACTAGGAAAAACTAATCCAATTTATATAAAAAAGGTCAACTTTTACATGGGACTACCATGATATGAAGGGTGTACACCATAAAAATTGTTCTAATCATATTCACATTTAGAGTGATTAGTGTCCTATCAAGAAACCCCAGAGGTGCATGATTCTAGTCCTTAAGGAATTATTTAATGAAGAATTACAAAAACACCTTGATGCTAAATTTATCTACCCAATTTCTGGCAATAAATGGGTTTCCCCTCTCATAGTAGTACTAGTTGGTTGCTAATTTTGCCCACTTTTTACTCACATTTTTATCCCTTTCCTTTACTCATTTGATGCTCTTGTTGGTCAATTTGTATTCCAAACAACAAAGGTACACTTATTTTCATGTCTTTATGAATTGTTAATCAAGGTAGCGTAGTCGTAAGGGATTATTGCCTCAAGCAACTTGCTAACTTAAGTTTTCGTGCAAATTTGAAGGAATGATGATCAAATACATGATTCATCATATGATGACTATTGGGCTAGCAACATTGTCTTTGGATATCAGCTACAATGGTGGTTCAAACTATCGACCAACACAAGTGCTATATTTTTATTCTGTTATATCTCAAGAATTGTTATCTATTTGCAGGTAGACAACTGTTGTAATCTAAGACACTGCCAATTGTTAGTGAATTGATAAGTCTTCAACGGGGTTGGGAAAGCCACCACTAGGAGATATGTGATATTTATGAGTTGTAACAACAAATCTATGTAATGATATTTTGATTAATATAATTGTTGATTTTTTTAGTATTTTATAGATATTGATCTTGCCACAACCCTGATTAGGGAGTTGGGCTCACTCTCCTAACTAGGAACTTTTCTATTAGATGTGTGTGTAGGTTTATTTTCTTTTGTGTTACCTCTTTGATTTGTAATGATTTCAGTGTGTTGTTGTGAGTCTTAACTTGTTGTTACTCTTATTGTTGTTACAATTATAACTTGCTACACAATGTTATGTTATGATTAAATGTTAAATGCTAGTTAGCAAAACTGTGGCTTGCATTTACCTTGCATGATAGCCTTGAAATAACTAGTCAAGCCTTGGGTTGACAATTAATGTTGAAATGAGTGAATTCCATGATTCATATCTGAACACCAACATTTTGGTGTCATTGATGGGGAGGCTATTGAAGGCACGAATGTACGACCAGTATTGACAATAGGACCATCCTCTCATCCTCGAGAGGGAAATTTTTTTACCCTGCTCTAGGTCTAGAGCATTATATTTTTTGTTTCTTTCATGGGAATTGATCTGTCATCCTGGGAAGGGAAGTTTTATTTTTACCCTGTTTCAAGTCCTGACCATAGAATTTTGTGGTTGATTTGTTTTTCCTTATTTCTCTTTCTTTTTAGGGGTATTTCTCTCATCGTGGGGAGGGAGGTTTTCACCCTACTCCAAGTCCTCAGATTTCAATTTTCTTGAACATTTTCCTTTTATTTTATGATTGTATGAACAAAGATACAAATAAAAGGGGACGAGGAAGACCCCTAAAAAGAGGAAGGAAATATCTAGGTACAATTAACTATATCCCATAAACCATTTCATAAGTTGAATCAGGAGCATCATGGAAATTTGTTGTTACACTAAGATGTCATATGAGATCTGGAGGGCAATTAGTCTCACAACCAGAACCTCCCCCAATAACAGAAGCACAATCCAGGGAAGAAGAAGTAACAAGCAGAGGATTGAGAGAAATGAACACTGTGAGTTCAAAAGAAGAATAAGACTTGAAGGAATTCACTACACTATTTGATTGAGGAAGAGTTGTTAAACAAACTCAACCACACATTATAGAACAACCATAATCTGTTGAGATTCCAAGTGAATATTAGAAGATATTCATGCCTCCTACAACTTCTTCGATCGAGTTCCCAATTGGAGATATCAGGGGTGATGCACCTATGAAGCCTATTTGTTTGAAAACATTACCTAACTTTCATGGTCTTTCTTATGAAGTTCTGGACACATTCATTTTTGAATTTGACATTGTCTATCGGGGGTATGACTATATTTCTAATGCTTAGAAATGGAAGATATTCCCCACCACTTTGAAGGGAACAACTTTGAGATGGATCATGGGTTTAGGGGGGAAATCTACTACTACATGGGATGATATGAAGACAATTTTCCTTGAAAAGTATCAAGACTACTACAAATCCTTAGATGTCAAGGAAGAAATCTTTAAGATTATGCAGAAAGAGGATGAGAAAATGGAGCACTTTGTGGAACATTTCCAACACAATTTGTAGATATTAGGCCATAGTGGTCTCGATAAGGACATCTTGAAGATAATTTTTCTCTCGACACTAAGGGAGGAATCTTTGGAACTTTTTAACGTAGTAGGAAATGGAGTTATATCAAAGGAAGATTTTGAGACCATCTACGAATTCTGCATTAAGTTTTCACGTGGTGTTGTGAAGTAGGGGATCCGAACCCTCAAGACATCCAACGGTGGAGATAGGAAAGAAGAAATTAGAAACTTGCTGGACAACTTGATGATTGATATCTTGAGCACACTATCCTCATAGCTAGATGTTTTATAGGAAAATGAGAAGTAGATGGAAGCAGAAAAGGCTATGTCCATTTACTGCCTTCAATGTAGGAAGAAGCACCCACTAAAGGAATTTACATTGAATACTGTTGAGGCATGTGTGATATGTGAACAAAACCATTTGCCTAGCACTTGTCCATCTCTTCCTCGGCTGAAAGTAGCTTTTTAGGGAGCAAATGAATAAGTATATTAGTTGTACTTCATAGGATCAAGGAAACCATGGCAACCATGACCACATAACATGAATCAGGGTATGGCTCAAGACCCTTCTTAGCATTTTAATAATTTGAATTCTAGGCCTTAGTCTGTACCTTTTTCACCTACATGGTCACAATCCTATCAATATCCAATGCCCTGGAAACCATGGTTCCCTTAGTTTGGTCCAACTTTTTCATGGGCCTAGAATTGGCATGGACCTCCTTCTCATTCAGGACAGTTCTCCCAACCTATGCCACAATATCAGTTACAACTACCATCTAATGCCTCCACCAGTAATCCTCCTCTTCATCCACAACTTCCCGTTTAATCCAACCCAAATCCAAATAATAGGGGGCTCAACATGTTAAGATAGTCAACCTTCATACAATATTTCCACCGCACAATGTAATGAATTAAATCTTTGGTGAGGCCGGGTGGTAAATACTCAGAGTTCACTAATAATTGTTGAACATACTGATGATGAAGTCTCAGAACCAGAACCTAGAAATTCTGTTGGAACAACTAGGGATGAGTCAACACAAATTCCTATGGAAAAACAACCTCCTTCTCAAAAAATTTTTACTAGAGAATGTTAGACTAGTCCACCTTATCTTGAGAGACTATCCTTGAGAAAATAGAGTCCTCGTCCTAAATTTGACTTTTTAGGGGGAATTGAAAATTTTATTTGTAAAAATATCATTACTTTAGGCTTTGAAGGCCATATTGATTTATGCCAAAACAATAAAAGAATATTTCTCTAAGAAACCTATAACAAAACCAAAGGATCCACTCACTATTTATGTTATGGGAAAATTATCAGATATAATGTTGGGGAAGTCTATACCTGTTAAGTATGGGGATATGGGGAACCCAATTCTTATAGTACAAATTAATCGGGCTCATATCTCAAATGTGATGGTATATTTGGGGGCAACAATTAATTTCATAACTTCTGCAATTGTGATTACCTTGGGCCTACGAAACCTTAAACCAATTCCCACCATCCTAGAATTGGTATATCGGTCTACTATAAGACCAGTAAGGAAGTGGAAGATATAACTATTTTAGTAGACTCATGGAAGTACCCTGACAATCTTTTGGTATTACATATCCAATCCCCATCTAGTGAACATCCTTTGATTTTGGGAAGACCTTAGCTTGCGAGCACAGATACTTACGGTGTCCGTTGGGAAATATGGTAATATCCAATAGGGAAGTTACAAAGAATCTTATCCTTTATCCCCCTGCAGAACCGAGCTCATAAGATAAACCATGATTTACCTTAACACAAAAACCTCTACCTACAAAAGGGATTGAACTTGAAAACTAAGATATTAGACCAATTAATACTATTGGTGAGGTCCTCTATTTTAAGGATGAAATGGAAGATGATGCCATGAGTACTATTATCAGTAGCCTCGACTTCATTTCTTATTCAACCCGTCAGCTGTTAGAATTTGTTATGCATTGCAATGTTTAGGAAGCCATTGAAACAGAGACTGAAGTTGAAAACATTCCTCTAATTGTACCTTGTAACAATATTCTTGTAGAAATTGAACCAGGGAAGACGTTGAATGTTAATCCTGACCTTTCACCTTCCTAGTCTGAATGATTACTGAAGGTCCTTCAGACACAAAAAGAAGCCTTCACTTGGGAATATCAAGACATGAAAGGAGTCCCTTCTGACTTATGTAATAATCACATATACATTAGAAAGGAAAGTTGACCTGGTAGGAAACCATAGAGAAGAATGAATCCCGCTTTAAAAAACATTACCAAAGATGAATTATAGAGACTATTGGAAATGGGATTTATTTACCCAATCTCAGACAATTAATGGGTATCCCCACTAGTGATTATTTCGAAAAAGAACAGCAAGTGGTGTATTTGTGTTGATTACAAGGAATTAAGTAAGGAAACTCAAAAGTATCATTTCCCTTACCTTTTATTGACTAGGTCCTTGATAAATTAGCCAGAAAGAAGTTCTTCTCCTTTTTGCATAGATTTAGTGGGTATAATCAAATCCAAATAGTTGTTGATCATCAAAATAAAACTACCTTCAAATGCCCTTAGGGAATATTTTCATACTAATTCCTCCCATTCGGTCTATGTAATGCACCTACTACCTTTCAACATGCAATATTAGGGATTTTTTTTATGTAGTCAATGATAGTGTTTAAATCTACATGGATGAATTCACCCCATATGGACAGTATTTTGAAGAAGGTCTGGAAAAATTAGAGAAATTACTTAGAAGATGTAAGCAAACACATGTTTCTCTTAGTACAATAAAATTCCATATGATGAAGAAGGAAGGAATAATGTTGGAACATCTGCTTTTGGTTGCAGGATTTCAGATTGATCCTACCAAGGTAGAGGTAATATTAAATTTTCCTTCACCTAAGACGTTGAAACAAATGCGTGGTTTCATCGATTATGCTGCCTATTATGTATGTTTTATATAAAAGAAATTATGATAGAATTTCCAATTTTTCAATTGTTACCTAAGGATGTAGAGTTTGTGTGGACAGATGAATGTGAAATAACCTTTGCGAAAATCAAAGAACTAGTTTGCAAAGCTCCAATATTACGTGGTCTTGAATGGAATCTCCGATTTCAAATCTCTACAGATACTTCTTGTTGGGAGAAAGATCCCCCAAGGGAAGTTTTCGGGCTAAAAGTCGATGTTTGAGTCAAATGTTGTAATAAAATGGTAAATTATCTGCATTTTGTGGTCGCAGAGCGCGAAGGTATTATGTGTCATAAAGGTTAGTCCACCCTTAGTTTTGTAAAGAAAAGTCGGCTATAAGAGATCTACCCGAGGTCCACGAACCATGGGATTGTATAAAAAGAGATAAGCTCTAAGTAGTTCTAGAGACATAGAATGTAAGGGAGTCGTATTTCTGAGGTAAGAAGTCTAAGTCTTGGGTTGTAGCATAGGTAGAGGCTCTGTAACTGAGTGCATAGAGGCCTAGGGTAGAAGTCTGCAGCTGAGTGCGTAGACCCTGCAGTTGTGTGTGCAGGGTGGAAAAAGTTTGTAAACACTTGGAAGATATTAATAAAGAGAGATATTCTGTAATTTCCGTGTCTTTGTTCTATTGATGCATCTTGATATGTTAAATATGAATTTTCTTTATAATGCTTATGTGATGCGTGAATGAATGCAAATACATTGAATAACTGAACACAATTATGAATATATGTCTACGTAGTGGTAACTATAATTGTTTTATAAGATAAGAAAGTCACTTTGATTAATTGGGGAATATGCACGGATCGCTGTCGTTGCAACATGAAAGTACTTGTGTAACAAGCTAAGGTTGCGCGAAGGTCA
This sequence comes from Pinus taeda, assembly GCA_000404065.3. NCBI lineage: Eukaryota > Viridiplantae > Streptophyta > Pinopsida > Pinales > Pinaceae > Pinus > Pinus taeda. Next base: position 77,377 of record APFE030763978.1, on the reverse strand, counting down.
ACTATACCATTTCGTAGAGGTATTAAAGGCTGGAATAGAGGGCTCATCTTGCAAACCCTAGAGTGAAGCAGCCTGCACGAAGGCAGGGATAAAGGGAAACAAACAACATCAAAACTATCTCAGGGCGTAGAAAATTGGTTGTAGCGTTGCCCTATACTGCTTTAGCCGAGACTTTGGTCCATGATTTGCGGGCTGATGCCGAAAGCGCTAGTAGTGTAGGGATTTGTTTGGCTAATTAACGTTCAACCTGGGTCAGGCCCCTTCAAGCCAACAAATGGTTCCATTGCTAGGATAGGAATCAGCATAAGAGATGTGTGAGGTGGTATCACTGGAATCCAACTAAGAAAGAGACCGGGGATTGGCTGGAAAATGTTAGAAAATTATATATTACAGAGTAATGGAACACATAGAATATTGCATAAATATAAACACAGAAAATGCATAAAACTAGAGAGACACAGATATATGTGGTTCACCCAGTTTGGGCTACGTCCACCTCGAACATCCAATCCTTCCTTTCTATTACCCAGCAAAATGAAGACACACAACCTACAATAGATCCATTGTAATATACTCTGTTTTCTGTCACAGTCTCACCTCTCTGTTTCTCGCTCAAAAAATACACATATATATCACAGCCTCAATAAAATGCCCTCATGCAAAGAGAGGGGTTTCCTTCTAGGGAAAAAAATGCTAAACTAAACACAAGTTTTATCGTCAGATCATCTACCTAATGAACGTCCATATTAACTAGAAATTACTATACTTTTACAAGGCAATTTTACATCTGTTTTTAGCTTCATGGGCACTGCCCTCAAACCCCTGCTGGTCGGGACAAGTTCCCCCCACATCCCCCTACGTGGAGGGGTGTACAAACTTCTTGGGGTATACATTCAACTGAAACAAAGACCTCTAAATAATCATGATCCACACCCAATAATCTCCCACTTGGAGAATGACTATAGCAACTCCATCGTTGCTTCATTTGCTGGACAATTGCTCCTCTTTGGACCTGGTTGTTTCTCATCTTCATCGTCATCCTTGAAGACCAATTGAAACTGAGCATATTCTCGATTTCTCCCTGGTTGCAACTGTTGTTTGAATATCTGCGGGATTCTGGCTAGTGTGTATATTTTGCAGCTTCAACTCTCCATCTTCCAACACTGATCGTATGAAATGGTACTTGAGCTGTATGTGTTTAGTCCTGGAGTGAAATGCTGAGTTCTTTGCAAGATGAATTGCACTTTGGCTGTCACTGTATAACATGCCCATATCATGCTTCTTACCCAATTCACCCATAAACCTTTGTAACCAAATCATTTCTTTACTAAGCCTCTGTAGCAGCAACATACTCTGCTTCTGTTGTTGAAAGTGCAGCAACACTTTGGATTTTTGAAACCCAACTGACAGTTGTTCCACCTACAGTAAATACATACCTTGTAGTGCTCCTCCTGTTATCTCTGTCACCTGCCATATCTGCATCAACATATCCTTTTAGAGAAACATTTGAAGCACCAAAGCATAATGCTTGATTTGTGGTACCTTTCAAATATATGAGAATCCATTTAACTGCCATCCAATGTTCCTTTGCTGGATTTTTCATGTACCTACTTACAACTTCCACTGCATGTGCAATATCAGGCCTTGTGTAGACCATTGCATACATTAAGCTTCCAACTACTGATGCATATGGAACTTTAGACATATAATCTAGGTCTTCTTGGGTCTTTCGGCACATTTCCTTACTAAGTTTGAAATGGCTAGAAAAATGTGTACTAACTGGTTTTGCATTGTGAATATTAAATCTTTTCAACACCTTTTGTATGTACTCATTATGAGACAATGTTAATTTGCGATTTTCCCTGTCTCTAGTTATTCTCATACCAAGGATTTGTTTTGCAGCTTCCAAATCCTTCATTGCAAATGAATTTGCCAATTTTCTTTTGAGCACATTTATTTCCTGCATGTTAGACCCTGCAACAAGCATGTCATCCACATACAATAACAATATAATATAGCTGCCATCATTTTGCTTTTTTAGATAAACACAAATCAAAGTGACATCTAGTATAACCATGTTCAGGCATAAACTTGTCAAATTTTAGATACCACTGCCCTAGAGCTTGCTTTAAGCCATACGATCTCTTCTTCAACCTTCACACTAGTTTCTCCTTCCCTTTCACCTCATATCCTTGTATCTGTTGCATATATATCTCTTCCTCCAAATCCCCATGGAGAAAGGTTGTCTTTACATCTAACTGCTCATGATGCAAATCTTCAGCTGCTACTAGACTTAAAATAGTTCTGATTGAAGTCATTTTAACAACATGAGAAGATATTTCATCAAAATCAATACCTTTCTTCTGTGCAAACCCCTTCACCACAAGTCTAGCTTTGTACCTTTGTTTTCCTCCATCTTCTTCCTCCAGCCTGTAAACCCATTTATTCTTCAATGTAGTTTTTACTATAGGCAACCTGACTAAGTCCCAAGTTTGGTTATGCATTAAGGAGTCCATCTCTTCTTCCATGGCTACCTCCCACTTCTTCCTGCTTTCAACCTACATTGCTTCTTCATAACATTCGGGTTCACCAGAATTAGTCAACAATAAATAATATAATGAAGGTGAGTATCGTTCAGGGGGTATACTTATCCTTGTAGATCTTCTAACACCACTTTCAGGTGTTTGGGGTGGCTATTGCTGTTGTGGTGGTTGCTGTTGTTGTGGTTGTTGATTATTATTATTTTCATGCACCTTTTCTTTTTCAGTGATTTCATCAAGAACTGCATATTCCTTGTTTTCTTTTTCTTTTTTCTTTTGCTACAACTCATTCTTATACAAAACCTTTTCATTGAATATTACATCTCTGCTCCTAATGATTTTTTGATTTTCGTAATCATATAAGTGATAACAAAAATCATTAACACCATATCCAATAAAGGCACATTTCTTTGACTTTGCCTCAAGCTTTGTTCTATTTTCTTTATTAATATGGACAAAGGCCTCACAACCAAAAGGCTTTAAAAAAGAGTAGTTTACCTTTTTACCTATCCCTGGTTCCTCTGGAACACCACCATCCAAGGAACTTGAAGACCCTTTGTTTATTAGATAAAAAAAAGTATCTACAGCATCTGCCCAAAATTGTAAAGGCAATCCTACATGCAATCTCATACACCTTGCATGCTCCATGATTGTTTTGTTCATCCTTTCTGACACACCATTTTCTTGTGGTGTTCTTGGAATTGTCTTCTCTCTACAAATTCCATGCTCTGAATAGTTCTATCGTAGTCTTTGTTGCAATATTCACCTCCATTGTCTAATCTGAGACACTTCAATTTCTTTCCTGTCTCAATCCCAACCAAATCTTTCCATTTCTTAAAAGTGTGAAATACATCAGATTTATTCTTAGTACAATAAATCCAAGTTTTTCTATTTTGCATCATCAATAAAAGTAACATAATAACGAGAGCCAACGAGAGATGATACCTAATTGGCATGACCAAGGTTCAATATTTGGGGTACATCATTGATGAGAAGGGTGTGCATGTGGACGTAGCCAAGTTACAAGTTATTCAGGACTGGCCAACCCCAACCACTCTAATAGAGCTCTGCAACTTTCTAGGTCTTGCCAATTTCTACCGTATGTTCATGTTGGGGTTCTCTCATATCACCTTGCCTTTAAGTGAAGTCACCAAGGGTGAAGCAAAAGAAAATATTTTTTGGTCTCAAACCCAACAGAAAGGATTTTCCAAGTTGAAGCATTGCCTCTTCTCTACAGCAATGTTCACATTACCATACTTGCAGCAACCATTTTAGATTGATACAGACGCCTCAGACTATGTTATTCGTGTAGTTATTACTCAACAGGGGCATCTAGTGGATTTTCATACGGAGACACTTTAGACACAGTCTGAAAGTATCCCACTTATGAAAATAAATCTATTCCATTATGCAAGCATGTCTTCAATGGAGAATTACATTTTGGGGAAGGAAATGCTCATCCACACAAACCACCGACCCCTGCAGTTCATACAAACACAAGGAAAGTTGTAGAATGATTGCCATCAGAAATGGTCCACATAACTGCAAAAATTCCATTTGAACATTAAGTACAAGAAGAGCAGCACCAATAATGTTGTAGACTGCCGTAGTCAACCTCTAGTCATGGCAATGATCATTGTGCTCGGTTTTATGGGCATGAGAATTTGGGGTGGCCCCATCTTTATGAGAGTGATCCAGAATTCGACAACACATACCATACATTCCTCGAAGTTAAGAAAGTTCCAAATTTTCACCTCCAAGATGCACTGTTATGCTACCTGGGACACTTCTTTGTTCCTTCAAGCGATTGTGCTAAGATGATTTATTAGGTGTACTATAGTCAGATCGCTGAACATTTCAGAGTAGAGAAAATAGTGGAAGTACCAGAGAAGTAATTTTATTGGTTGAACCTTCATCGTGATGTTGGGAGGTACATTAAATCTTGCACTTCCTGCACCATTTCCAAACGAGCCATTAAGAAGCAAGGCCTATATACTCCTCTATGCACTCTTAGCTGACCTTGGGAATCCATCTCCATGGATTACATGTTGGGCCTCCCTTTTAATAAGCACAACAATGATTGTGTTTTCATGGTCATTGATAAATTCTCTAATATGGCCATTATGGTGGTCTATAAGAAGAGCATCACAATAGAGGCCACTACTAAGCTCTTCTTTGAGTGAGTGTGGGAACACTTTGGGATCCCACAGTCCATTATCTCTAATCGGGAAAACAGATTCCTAAGCACATTTTGGTCAAGTCTTTGGTTAATATTGGATACTGAACTCACTAAGTCCATCGCTTTCCATCAACAAACTGATGTCAAAATAGAAGTTGTCAACAAGATGATCATACACATTCTGCACATGTATAACTCAAAGACTCCATGCACATGGGATGAAGCCCTCCCCTAGGTCTAACACAGCTACAACAGATCTCTCCACATCTCAATGGGTAGCAACACCTTTCAGGTAGGGCTGAGATTTCAACCATTATGTCCCATTGATGTGGCAATACCATTTACAACTACTAAGGCAGATTCGACTCATGTCCAGTCTAAAGATGATAGGGCTAACAACTTCATTGAGTGCATTCAACACATCCACCAGGAGGTCCACGATATATTAGACATAGCTAATGCTAAATACAAGTAGTGCCATGATCAAGATTACGTTCCGCACAAGTTCCAGGTAGGTGACAAAGTTTGGCTACATTTGCAAAAGGAGAACCTCACTAGACCCCATCGCAATATTTTCCCACTCTAATATGGGCCATACACCATCATGAAGGTTGTAGGGGACAATTCCTTCGAGCTCATAATTCCACCATTCCTTGGTTTGAACCTAGTGTTCCATGTAGACCACCTTTGGCCATACTTTCCACCATTGTTGGACACATCTGACATTCAAACAACTCACACCAAGAGAGCTAAACCCAGATTGTATGGAACAGGCCATAACTGATCAGATCATGGACACATAGATCAAGAACACTCACCAATAGAATATCCAACTATAATGCATTGTCAAATTTGGCCAACTCTTGCACCAAGGCAAGTGGATCACCAAGACCAAGTTCAGCAAAAGTTTTCCTATCTCATGGAGGTACTCAATGCAATGGGGAGCATTACTACCTAAGGGTGGGAGGATTGATCCAGGTGGATATTGGTGGCCACTCTGCTATTCCACTTGGATCCCCAACACTATCCCTTTCAGTTTTTTAGTTTCCTTAATTGTAGCATAATTTACTATTTTTGGCAGTTTTTCGGGTCCTGAACTTCCAGAGCTGTTTTGAGGCCTTACATGACATTTTTAGGGAAGAAAGAGAGACAAAAAAAGTCACAAACAATTTTAACAATTTTTTATTAACCAACACTTTGGTATCTTCAAAACGAGGTATTATGATAGCCAAATAGAGATCGTATGCAAAAGTTACGACCCCAAAAAATTGATGTACCAGTTTACCTAAATGGGGCCCATAGTTTTGGCACTTCATCTCCTAGGATTGTATTTCTAGATGTTTATGGTTTTCCATTATTTCTCAATGATAAATAGGCCTTGGAGCCTCATTTTCACACAGTTTAGAGGCATGTAGCTACCACATCTCTTCTCAGAGATAAGCTACCATTGCTCGAGGTAGTTTATTTCCATTCTGTTTAGAAGTATATTTCAGTATTTTGATATTAATGAGATGAAGTGTTATTTCTACTGCATTTTTGTATTTATGGTTATATCTGTAATTTTTTGCATTCTTGTTTAAGTTCAGGTCATGGTACAATCAAATCCAAATTAGTCTTGAAGACCAAGATAAGAATACCTTCACACGTCCATGGGGTATGTTTACCTATAGTGACCTTCCTTTTGGTTTGTGTAATTCCCTTGCTATCTTCCATAGGGAAGTATTGATTATTTTAAATAACCTTGTTCATGACTTGGATGAAATTTATATGGATGCCTTCACTCCCTTTGGGGATGCTTTCGAGGAACATCTCTCTAACTTGTGTAATGTTTTGAAAATATGCACTGAAATGAAACTCTCTTTAAGTCTAGAAAAATATGAAATTTTGATGAATACAGGGATTGTTCTAGGCAACTTCCTCCATAAGGAAGGGATCCAAGTTTAACCAAACAATATTTCCATTATCAGAAGGGTCCCCATTCCATAGAAACAAAGACATGTTAGGAGCTTCCTAAGACTAGCCAGATATTATAGGATATTTATCAAGGATCTTAGTAAAATGGCCCCACCTTTGTTTGGTTTTCTAATAAGAGAATAATATTTTTGTTGGACAAACCAATGTCGAGAATTATTTAAATATCTCAAGGAGAACTTGACAACCACACTAGCTATCAAAGTACCAAATTGGGCCTTGCCTTTTCACATTCACATAGATGCATCAGAGAAATATATAGGGGCAACCTCTAAATAGTTGGGAGGTAAGATGCAATATGTTATCTATTTCATTGGTAAGATTTTTTCTAAAGGTTGAACACAAATATGTAGTCACTAAAAAGGAATTCTTGTCTATTATACATTCTCTGAATAAATTGTGACATTACATTATAGGCTGAGAAGTTTTTTTGCACACTAATTATGCAACCATTAAGTATTTGATGAACAAACCTAATGTTAATGTTAGGATTATTATATGGTTATTTATTTTACAACAAATTGATCTAACCATTGTTGACAAGCTAGGGATAGAGAATATGGTTGCATATTTCTTGTCTAGACTAACCCTTCCTATAGAGAATCAATATATGATAAATTATTAGCTCCTAGATGAGCACCTCTTCACCATGACATTCTTGTCACATTGGTTTGCTGAAATAACCAATTTCTTGGTTGTTAGACAACTTCCTCCCAATTTGTCCTCCATAGAAAAGAGAAAATTTGTCAAGAAACGACACCCCTTACACTTGGATAGGGGAATTGTTTTTATAGATTGGGACCATATTAGATTTTGAGGAGATGTGTATGGGAAGGTCTAGTCTTTGATATCCTCTCAGCATGTCATTATGGACCCTATTGGCTAAATTTTTCTACTAAGAGGAGAACCTTCAAGATTCTCAAAATAGGATATTATTGGCATACCCTACATCAAGACACCAGGAGATACATTGCTTGATGTGATGAGTGCCAAAGGATGGTGAACCCACACAAAGGGATAAAATTCCACTACAACCTCAAATGACTCTGGACCAATTTAAGAAATGGGGCATGGATTTCATTGGACCTATTGACCCTCCATCTAGAAAAAATAAGTAAATTATTGTATGCACAACTAATCTAACAAAGTGGGATGAAGTGAAGGAAGTCAAAGTAGAATTATCTAGTGAGAACATCTTCTACAAATTGGGTTTTCTAAGGGAACTAGTCACTCACCAAGGAACTCAATTAATTTCTAATTTAATAGAGGAGAAGGTCCCCATACATCTGTATGCACGAGCTCTATTTTTTCACTCTTCTTTTCTTTCCAAACTCTGAGAAATATGACTCTCTTCTATTTTCCATAAATGCAATTCTCATAGAAGTCCAAATCAACATTCTTCAAACCCAACAACAAATTCCTTGAGTGAAGAATCTTCATCCCCTTTTCAGTCATGGGTCTGAGCCTATGATGCCATAATGTTGTATCTTCTCCTTTGGAAGTTAAAGCATTAACATAGTTAGAAATACCATTGCATAAATACAATGTGCCAACCTTTTCGCCTTTTGTTATTACCAAGGCTCCTTTGGTGAACATCCAAGGTTTATCTGTGAAAGTTTTCACACAACCTTCACCACCTAACTACCCTATTGAAATTAGATTTTTCTTCAAATCTGGAACATGCCTTACCTCCTTTAGTAGCCATTGGTTTCCATTTTGCTGTTTTACAAGAACCTTACCCATTCCAACAATTTTATAGGGTTTATCATCACCTAAACGGACTTGTCCAAAATCTCCTTGAACATAGTCATGAAAATATTTCTTATTAGGTGTGGCATGGACTGAGGCCCTTGAATCTACCACCCAAGAATCAATAATATTTTCGAAAGAAAGAATCAAAGCATCTTGTAACACCTCACGTGTCACATTTTCTTCATGATTGTTTTCTTGTTGTGCATCTCCTTCTTTTCCTTTCTGAGATCTACAGTCTTTCTTTAGGTGTCCTTTCTTTCCCCATTCCAGCACACTATCCCTAATCTGGACTTGGATCTGCCTTTCCTTGATTTACTGTGATATCATGAGCTCTTTTCTCTTTCCATTTTTCTTCCCCTAGACTCTGCACTCAAAGAATTACCCGATGTCTCACTAGAGATTTTCTATCGCATTTCCTCACTCAAGATAGCACCGACAACATCATCAAACTTTAAAGTACTAGATCCAGAAACAGAGTTACTAATGGCCATTACTAAACCATTCCAACTTTCTGGCAATGAGCATAAGAATAATAGAGCTCTAACTTCATCATCAAAGTTTACCCCTATAGAACATAAATGACTTGTAACAATATTAAAATAATTTAAATGGTTTGCAATAGATCCACCTTCCGACATCTTCATATTAAATAACCATTTCATAAGAAATACCTTGTTTGAGGCCGCCAGTTTTTCATATAGTTTCTCCAACGCCTTAATCAAACCCTCTGTCGTTGTTTCCTTCGAAATGGTGAAGGTGATTGATGCTGTGAGGCACACCCGTACTGTTCCGAGTGCCTTCCTATTGAGAAGGTTCCATTCTTCATCTGTTATACCCGTTGGCATCTTTGTTTCTCCACCCAATGGTAGGTACAAATATTTCTGATACAAATAATCTTTCATCTACATCTTCCACAGCGAGAAGTTTTGACTGTTAAATTTCTCGACCCTAAACTTGCCATCTTCCACCATTTCTCCCACTCGAACGAGGAATCCTTCTTTCCTACAGATTTATCAGCCAAATAGACCTTCGCCTCTGATACCAGTTGTTAAAAAATTATATATTACAGAGCAATGGAACACATAGAATATCGTGTAAATATAAAAACAAAAAATGAATAAAACCAGAGAGACACATATATACGTGGTTCACCCAGTTTGGGCTACGTCCACCCCGAACAGCCAGTCCTTCATTTCTATTATCCGGTAAAATGAAGAGACACAACCTACAACAGATCCACTGTAATATCCTCTACTTTCTCTCACAGTCTCACCTCTCTGTTTCTCGCTCGAAAAATACACATCTATATCATAGCCTCAATATAATGCCCTCATACAAAGGGAGGGGTTGATTTTTATGGAGAAAAACCCTAAACTAAACATAAGTTCTACCATCAGATCATCATCCTAATGAACGGCCCAGATTGACTAGAAATTACCATACTTTTACAAGGCAATTTTAAATCTATTTTTAGCTTCACGGGTGCTACTCCTGGACCCCCCCTGGCCCCCAGACCCCACAGCTGGGGGGATCAGCCCCCTCGGACCCTTGCGGGGGGGACAAGTACCCCCTGCACCCCCTCGCATGGAGGGCTATACAAACTTCCTCGGGTATACATCTCGCTGAAACAAAGACCTCTATATAATCATGCTCCACACCCAACAGATAGGAAGATCCACGAATTCGCGGCACATGAGAACAGAAACCCATGATTGACAAAGGAACGATGATTGGACAGATACCTCTATATAAAGATCCATGATATATTTTTCTTATCCTTCCCAATTGAGCTAAATGAGTGGATTACGAAGCTAACAGATAGCTAGGGAAGGTGGAAACTTGAACGTCCTATTGTTTGGACCCTCAAGCTAATACAGAAATTAGAAGCATCTGAGGACAAGATTGCCCATGCTATCGATCATTGGCTCGGTCACGTCAGAGGAGGATTTGTGATTGAATTTGTGGTCGACACCTCAGTCAGCTACAATGAGGTGGAGTGGCACTTTTTCAAAGGACCGCAAGGTAAGTACATAAAATATTTGAATACCTGGATTAAAATGCTATTGTACAAAAAATGGGTTATGCAACTACCTTGTTTCTTGGAACTACACGAAGTGGAAAAAATTAAAGGAAGAAAGGAAAAAAGGGTTTGGAGTATAGTCCATTGATTTCACCTATGCGAGGTGATGAGGAAGAGATAGCGAAGGTTTTTCCACGGAGTGTTATTCAGTTAATAATAAAAGGATTCCCACAAATACCACCTCCACCCAAACCACCTCTGACCTCAACACCATCACCTCCAGCTTCACCCGTACCACCTCTACCTCCACCACAGTTCAGGATGGAAAATACAGTGAAGTTGCCTTTGTTCAAAGGCTTGGGAAATGAGGACTCGGACCAATTCTATTTTGTTGTGAGGGATGTATGGGAAGCTCAAGGTATTACAGATGATCATATAAATAAGGCAACACTGGTTAGTGCTCTGAAGGATCACGTGCTAACCTAGTATATTAAGTACTCTAATGATAACTAGAATGTTGGAGTGGTAGACATCCAAACAACAATGATAGAGAATTCAGTAGGCCTAAATCTGAGGCGCAATTGATTACCGGATTCAAAGAAATCGCAATGCAACTAGGCGAGACACTTTGGGAACTAAATCAGAGATTGAAGTGTACAATACGTGAAGCCAACATGAATTCGATAAACAAACATCATCGCGACTAGTTTGTGGCTTTACTACTGTCACACTTAAGGGTTGCGTTGTCACAACAAAAGATAACAACCCAGGTAGAGGCCTTGGAGATTGCCATGAGACTACATGAAACTCTGATGTAAGATCCAAACCTCGAGGTTTAATAGATGCATGCACAACTGAAGAATCTATGCCTTGAGATGCAAAGTCTGAAGCAGGATAGGACAGTTCGACCAGGGGTGCCCGAGGAGGTATGGTGCTTGAAATGCAAGAGCCAGGGGCATGACAAGGACCATCTTCCCGGTCTTTGTGAACTATATTGTAGTAAGAGGACTAATGAATTTAAGGCCAGAAACTCAAGCAGGACCTAGCACGGGGCCTACATTATGTTGTGCTATCTATCAGGTAGTAGGAAAACATGCGACGAATAACTGTCATTTGCTGCAGAAGTTTGTACAAGCACCGCAACAACTGTTCTACAATTTTTGTAGATCAGTAGGACATGATGAGCATAATTACAGGAGTTATGAGTTGATGATGGATAGAACACCCGCCTACAGGGTTCAGGCCAAAATGCAACCCCCTAACTAGAGTGCAGGGATGGCATGTATATGATTTCAAGGGTGCAAATGGGGTTGATGCGGGGGAGGACCTGGTAGAGGTTGGGGACAGTTGATTTTCTACAATTGTGGAGGACCAGGGAACTATGCTCGTGATTGCACTAACCCAACACATTCATCATGCAAATATTTCACATTGTTTGATCATGAAATAAAAGACTGTCCTATGCTGATAGCTAGGATATGTGACAAAGGGGCACTACCACCTCCACTAACTCAGAACCTGCATATGATGAGGTCTGAGCCGAATGAAGGGGATCCAAATGTAAATATATTGCTCAGAAGTGGAATCACGACAGGAGATGACAAGGGGAAACAACCTGAAGAGAGTAAATGGGTTCACAAAGCTCCGGCGAAGGAGGCTAAGTTCAATTTGGAACACGCACGTGAAACCTTCATGGAAGCTAAGAAGAGCTTCACTGAGGCCTCCACCTCAAGAAGCAAGGATAAGTTTGAGCAGGAGATGGACCCCTCTATGCTCACAAATTTTTGGAGACCTGTATGAAGTTACTACGTGATAGTAAGGTTGTGAAAGGGTTACAAGAGCTCATTAATAGGTGTTCTGGAACCGTGCTGGGTGAGCCGTGCGTAGTACGAAAGATTGCTAAGCATAAAACAAGAACGTGACGGGAGATGAGGCTAACCGCATAGGTATGAGAGTATGAAATGGATCAGGTTATTTTGGACCTGGGGTCAGATGTGAATGTCCTACAAAACCAGACTTGGGAACGGATGGGGAGACCCATGCTTCAATGGTCTCCAATTCAGTTAAGGATGTCCAATCAATAGAAAATCATCCCCATGGGGTGGCTGCAAGAGGTGACTGTTCATATTGAAGGTGTGAGTGCGCTGGTTGACTATGAAGTAATAGAGATAGTGGATTACAAAAATCCCTATCCCTCACTCCTAGGAATTGACTGGGCCACTAATATGAATGGGGTAATCAATCTAAAGAAGTGGAAGATGACCTTTGAGAAGAAATCACTATGCGTAATGGTAGCCCTAGATACTGTTGAGGGATCAAACTATAATGAACCAGTTTGCGATTATGAGAGTGATGACAATTTGGACTATATCTATAAGATAACGACACAAGATCAAGATTGGGTGAATTCCATTGTGAGTGGGTGGATTTCCTGGGATCATGAGAGTTCCTACACTTCGGACACCGATGAAGAGTTAGAACACTAGAAAAATGAGATACATGAAGAAAGTATGCTAAATTGCAACATGATGACCTGATCGTTGTGTTGTGTGTCCTCAGAGGTAAGAAATCTACCTACTTATGATGGTCTGAATGAGGTAGATATATTTTTGGATGCATTTGAAAGGGAGGTACTAGAAAAGTAGCACTTCAAGGCATTAGACTGGGCACTGTGCACTACGCCCGCAAGATGGTGTGGTATGCATAATGGAAGCTTTGATGATTGGTGTGAATGTAGGAGGATGATGAGAGCATGATTCAAAAAGCCTAAGATATGAATGATAGACAAGTATGATGGGCAGGATGATCCGCGTGCACATTTGGCCAAATAGATCCAAGCTTATGGAGAAAAGCCCCAACCTGAATGGGTGCACTTGTTTTGTCACACCCTGGATATTGTCCCGATGAACTGGTATGTAGAAACCGAGCTCCGCCATGGGGCAAGCGAATGGGATGTCCTGCGCGAGTGATTGATGATGACATTCATTTTTGAGGACAGGTTTGATAGTATTGATGAAGCACTACAAGAGGTGAAAGTAGCAATATTTAGGATACCACAAGATCCTTCAGATCTGATTCAACCTCAATGGGCTACTTAGCTGAGTCACGTGCTAGAATGTTATAATGTAACTACTGAAGAAAAGGACAATGATCCGTGGAGGATTAACATTACGGAAACAGAAGGTCACCATGAGGTTAAAGGACTGAAGATTGAGAACCCTGATATAACCGCATCATTTAAAATGAAAGAAGTAAACATTGGTATAGAGGCAGAGCACAAATTTGTGAAGATTGGGAACTACTGGGATGACATGACGATGGATAAGGTTGCTGAATTTCTCCCCGAATACCAGGATTTATTCCCTACCAAGTTCACAGATTTGAAGGGGATAATCATGGACCTAGGTATGATGAAGATCACATTAAAGCCCAACAAGAAGCCAGTTAAGCAAATACCTTACCATCTCAATCTGAAATATAAGGAGAAGGTTTGCTTAGAGCTAGAAGAGATGCTCATGGCAAGCATCATTGAGCCTGTGGAAGAATCTGATTGGGTAAATCCAATGGTGGTACAGGAAAAGAAGAAAAAGGATGAAATAAGGATATGCATGGATCTCAAAAAGTTGAATGACGCTTGTGTACATGATCCTTTCTCGAATCCGTTCATTGATGAAGTGGTGGACAATGTAGGTTGCCAGGAATAATATTCCTTCACTAATGGGTTCTTTGGGTACCACCAGGTCAAAATCGTGCTGGAGGATAGGAGTAAGACAACCTTCGTGACTGAGTGGGGTTGTTTTCAGTACACTATAATGCCATTTGGATTGAAGAATGTGCCTATGATCTTCTCGCGCATAGTTGTGGTTGTGTTTAAGGAATTTATTTCATAAGTTCCTGGAAGTATATTTTGATGATTGTACCATGTTTGGCCTGGTTAAATGGCATGTAGCAAGCTTGTCCCTGATCCTAGATAACTGTCAAAGATACCAGATCACCCTCAATCCCAAGAAGTGTCTGTTTGTGTTCCTTTTGGGGCACGTGGTTTGCAGACAGGGACTAATGGTAGATCCTGAGAATATCGCAGTGATATTGAACTTGGAAGCACCAAGGAGTGTGAAACAATTGTGCGCTACCCTAGGACATATGAGATATTACAGAAAGTTTATCAAAGGCTATGCCTAGATCATTGCACCTATGGAGAAATTGTTGAAGAAGGATGTCACATTCTGTTCAAACGATGACTGTAAGAAGATCTTGGATATATTGAAAGAAAAGATGGTCATCGTGCCGATTCTAATTTTCCAGATTAGAAGAGGGAGTTTCATAGACATCATGACATGTCATGTATAGTGCTAGGAGAAGTACTGACAAAGGCTAGTGGAGAAATCTTGGAAAATTCTATCGCATTCGCAAGCCGAAGATTATCCAAATCAGAGAAGAACTATTCCACCACCGAGCATGAAGGGTGAGCTATAGTGTATGCGCCCTAGAAGTTTAGGCACTACCTGCTGGGAGGCCATTTTAAGATGTATATTGATCATTGGCACTGAAGTACTTGGTTGATAAGCCTGTGTTGGGGGCAAGAATCTACAGGTGACTCTTATTGTTCCAGGAATATGATTTTTAAGTTATTGTGAAGCCTGGACGACTCAAACGTGGGACCAGACCATCTATCGTGCATTGAAACAAGGGAAGAGCCCACTAGTTTGGTGTAGGGATTTCCTGATGTGCAACTATTTGTAGTGCGCATCATGGATGGTCATTTTTAGGATATAATACATTTCCTAATGAAATGTACTACATTGGAAGGGTAAATTGTCGAGCAAAAGAAGGGATTAGTCATGTGTGCGGAAAATTTCTCTGTCATTGTTGGGCATCTATACAAGATGGGGATTGATGAGATATTGTGAAGATGTGTACATGAGTTCGAAAGAAGCAACATCCTCACGGACGCTCATGCAGGTGTTGCGGGAGGACATTATGCAGGGAGAGCGACCACGCAGAAGATTCTACGTGTAGGGTTGTTGTGGCTAACCCTCCATCAAGACTCTTAAACATATTGCAGGGCATGTGAGGTGTGTCAAAGGACTGACAAACCATCATAGAGGGATGAGATGCCTTTGAATCCTCAAATGACGTTGCAACCTTTTGAGAAATGGGCAACAGAATTTGTAGGTCCCATTCATCCCCAAGGAAAGACAAGAGTGAGGTACATTATCACTACAATGGAGTATTTGACTTGGAAAGACAAGAGTGAGGTACATTATCACTACAATGGAGTATTTGACTCATTGGGTAGAGGCATATCCTATGAAGGATTGCACGGGCATGACTGCCATGAAGTTACTATTTGAGCATGTCCTAACATGATTTGGTTGTCCAAAGATCTTGATGAGTGATCGCGGTAGACACTTCCAAGATGAGACGATCAGTGCACTGATAGAGGAATTTAAAGTATACCACCAGAAGAGCACACCTTATCACCCATAGGCTAATGAGATGGTGGAAGTGTTAAACAAAGTGCTCAAAAACCTGTTGACAAAGGTTTGTAATGCTCAGCGAAGTGATTGGGACCTATGCATGCCTTCAATACTCCGGGCTTATCGAACGACATGCAAGAAGTTGATTGGACAAACCCCCTTTTGTCTTGTTTATGGCATTGAAGCAGTAATGCATATGGAATACATCATGCCTAGTCTGTGCATAGTAGTGCTCACAGATATGACAGATCATGGAGCCCTAGAAGAAAGGCTTGCACAACTAGATGAACTTGAGGAAGAGATATTTTTAGCTTGATTTCACCAATAGGTCCAAAAGAAGTGTGAAAAGGCATGGCATGATTGACATATTAAGCTGCACACATTTAAGGTAACTGACCTAGTTTTTTATATGAGAGTAATTTTGATAAATTTCCAGGGAAGTTCTGGATGCACTGGTTAGCGCCTTATGTCATTGAGGAGATTACCGATGGAGGAGCGTATAGCTGGTCAAATTGAATGGAGATCCCTTCCCCAAAAATGTGAATGGCAGTCACTTGAAGCCATACATTGATGGCCTGACCATGTGACTAAATGAAGATAGCACAGTGTTAGCGCTCCATGCAGCTAAAAGGAGACGCGATACTATAAACTACACTGCCTGGGTTTGGGATCTCCATGATTGGAGGATGGTGCAAAGCAAGGAAGTGTCACTGGGTCCGCGACAACATGGAGGGAGCTATACTACCTAGGGAGAAATCATGTAGGTTGGCTGGAAAGTGACCGTTACAGTCACTATTCATGATTTGACGGTAGAAGTGAGGCCAAATGGAGTGGGCGACCGACATTTAAGACAAAATTTATCGCTCATATCCTTGAAAATATGCCACCAATCCGGCATTAATGAACTGATTATGGGGGGGACAGTCAGATTTGAATTCAAAATGCCTTATAAATTACAAGTGTTTGTCCAGCAAGAAACACTTGGCATTTTGAGTATTCAGTTGCTGAGCTCTCAGACACGTATGGACAAAGAGTTCTTTGAGGCTTTCAAATAGACTCCCAAATTTGCGAACATACCCAAGATTCACAAGCACTGTTAGAGAGTGTTATGTTAGCACCCCCAGAAATTATAAATACAAAGCAGGTAGGAGAAGAGCGGACACAAGAAATGGAAAAATAGGCAGAAGTAGCTTCTCCAGAAGTAGAAAAAGTATTAGTAAAGGTCCCGAAATCGTCGATAATGCTGAGATCAAAGCCAACCGCAACCAAGTAGATCATGGAGGACCAGAAGGGCAAGCAACCTACCATACCAGTGCATGCATCGCTAAGAAGAAACCCACCAAAGCCCACTGCAATGGCGAAATGCAAGGCTATAAACCTAGAACAAGAGGAGGAAGATATCGAAGACATCCTGATGGAAGATGAAGATGTGGGAGTTGAAGTAGAGGAAGTTGAAACCCATGGTGTGGACTCTATTACGTGGTTGCTGGAGTATCTTGCTCTACACAAGCCTAAGTCCAAGGTCCCAAAGGACATTGACGAGAGTAAGAGTCCCTTGCAAACCCCTCTGTTGCTGGACGAAATTGTTTTCGACAGTCTACGCTTAGCACGAGTGCCCTATTGAAGCTTGAAGATTGGGACTTGGCGGACCAAGAGAAGTTCTCACACCTGGCAACTGAGCATTTGATGTGCCACATCATTGACATGAATAAGGGAATGACCGCATTGCACCAAAACTGTCACTAGGGTGCTCAACCTACTCTGGGTGTCGCAGTATAACCGCACCCTAGTGACAGTTTTGGTCATCAAGCAGCTGTTGTGCTTGGTGCATGATGGGTGTATGTGGCTGGAGGAGCCCATACCCATTAGAGGTAGGTTAATTCACCGAATAATGCCCCTGCCTTATATAGGTGAGAATCTAGCATTGATCTTTGGCGGCAAGAGTGGTGAATAGGCTCTCGCAGAGTCAATGAAGGAAAAAGTCAAGTTGGTGAAGAAGTTGTGTGGGTATGCAATCTCTAGAATCTGTGACACCACTATGAAAGTGACCACGCAAATCCTTGCTGGGAAGGTAATGAGGAAGTGTCACGCCGATGAGGTTCCGATGCCTGTCGTCGTGCTCATGTAGTAGTGTGTGAAAGGAGTCCAGTACAACTAGTTGAACAACCTTCGCGAAGAGTTCCTAGCGAACTACCAAAAAGCACGAGAGCTCAGCAAGACATTTCACTATGCATGGCTCTTGGTTTTGATTGTGTTGGTAGCATGGGAACTACGAGAGGATAGCCAGTTCCTTTCAGTCATGCTAGACCTCCCTGAAGCAATGAAGTATGCTTCGTTGTTGGTGACCAAGGATGCACAACGAGTTTGGGATGGCAAGACCTTCTGGATCTTGATGGAGATGAATATCAGGATGGCCATCAATCAGAAGCCACAATTGTCACCCATGGTGTACACCAACCTACAGGGTTACCCCGAGTTCAAAGTTGATTTCCATTTAGTATCAATCAGAGTGCAAAAGGACCCTGCGGAGAAGTGGTACAACTTGCTGTATCTGGCCACATATGGCACCATTGATGTAGTGCTTGATCATTGGACGGTGGTGTGGCACACTATCACGAACTTGGAGATGGGTGGGAGCATGTCCTTCGTGCAAAAGAAGTAGGAGGAGGCCAAGTTGAAGATGGCACAACTAGTCGAAAAGAGGAAAAAGGAGGCCACTAATAAGGCCTAGGTAGAATAGACAGGAAAGCAGGAAGGAAAACAAATAGGTGGAACAAAGCGTAGCTTTAACAAAAGTGCGAGGTCACCTTTACCTGAGACAGAAGAGGAAGAAATAGAACAACACTGTGCGGAACCTCATGAGACGTTCACTCGCATTAAGTGCCCAAGAGTGTTGGAGAAGGTAGGTACCAGGAAGAAATCAAAGGTGACCAAGAAATCGTTGGAGCCCATGACATTGATTGAGGGCGATATACATGACATCGATGACACAGTCAGGGATGTCACCGCAAAGGCCCTGTAGCAATTTGAAGATCATCAACAAAACATACTAGGGGCCATCCAGACCACGTTGCTGGAGTTGCAGAGCCACACATCGCAAGCTGGCATGTTGTCTACCATCTTGGCTATTGACACTTCAGAGGCTACCGATATGCTACGCACGAAGGCTTCCAATGCGATAGTGCTGCCAGATGGAGCACTGGCCATGGAATATGAGGCTGATAGGCCCACTATCAATAGCATGAAGGGATTTGGGTTGAAGAACGGGGTGCTTCCATGCAAAGCACTCCACCTCTTGTAGGATGGAGTAATTGCAGAACTAAGGGCCCGTGAACACCTCTAGGTGATCGGCGAACAAAAATCAATAATAGGTAGATGGCCCTACAGATAAATGCTACCATCACCACTGAGATCGAGGTGACCAATCAAAGCAATAAGATTATGCAGGTCATTGAGGAGGCACGCTGAATGGTCCTAGAGTTGGCCACTTTGGAGGAGGAGCCAGTCGAGGTCTGCATCCATAAGTTGGCCACAGGGGTGCATGACACTTGAAATGAGATCGTGCAAGTTTAGCTGGAGTTGAACCTGCAAATTACAGAGCTAGAGTTAAGGGCCTAACCTTCAACACTACCAAAAGTAAAGGAATAGCAGGCGACCATTGTCATAGAGGCAGTAGCGGCGGTGGAGAGTGCGGTAGCAGACTATACACAGCTATTCAAGTAGTCATTTGAGGTCCTCACAAGCTTGTGGGAGGACCCAAATACATAGAGGCTGGAGACAGAAGCATGCAAGCTACAATGGTGATATGATGAATTTAAGGGAACAATGAGAACCATTACGCTGATAGAGAGACTCGCCAAGCTGTAAAAGGCCAAGTAGCTAAAGGAACAGGTGGACACAATGCTGCACAAGGAAGTACTACTGAAGGTGAGACTAAAGCCCTAGTTGGAGGAAGCTTATGCAGCCATAGGAAATATTGAAGGAAATCTTGTAGCTCTACAAGCAACGCAACAAAAGCTTTAGGCTAACAGTGCAAGAATAGTGATCGAGTAGATAGTAGAAGACACGAAGAAGGCAGTAGTTCAGTGCATGACTGAGGTTGTGGTCATAATGGTCGAGCTGGACGGGCTTTGTACAAGGATCTCTGTGCCTACTGAGTGACTCGATGGTGAGTCGAGATGTTTGTGTTTGGGGCCTATTGGGAGTGGGATCCCCCAAGGGCAGTTTTGGGCCTAAAAGCCCATTTTTGAGTCAAATGTTGTAATAAAATGGTAAAGTCTACACATTTTGTGGTCGTGGAGCATGAAGGTGTCATTTGTCATAAAGGGTAGTCCGACCTTATTTTTCTAAAGAAATGTAAGCTATAAGAGATCTACACATGGTCCACAGACCATGGGATTGTATAAAAAGAGCTAAGCTCTATGTAGTTTTAGAGACATAGAATGTAAGAGAGTCATAGCTTTGAAGTAAGAAGTCTAAGTCTTGGGTTGTAGCATAGGTAGAGGCTCTACAATTGAGTGCACAAAGGCCTAGAGTAGAAGTCCACAGCTGAGTGCAGGAACCCCTGCAGCTATGTGCGCAGGGTGGACAAAGTTTGTAAACACTTGGAAAATATTAATATAGAGAGATATTCTGCAATTTCTTTGCCTTTGTTTTATTGATGCATCTTGATATGTTATACATGAATTTCCTTTGTTATGCTTATGTGATGCGCGAATGAATGCAAATACATTGAATAACTGAATGCAATTACGAATATATATCTACACGGTGGTAACTATGATTATTTTATAAGATAAGCAAGTCATTTAGATTAATTAGAGAATCTGCATGACTAGCTATTGTAGTAGCGCGAAAGTACCTAAGCAACAGGCTAACGTTACGTGAAGGTTGATGTAGCCTTTCATAGAGTTATTAAAGGCTGGAATAGTGGGCTGATCTTGCAAGCCCTATAGAAAAGCAACCTACACGAAGGAAGGGATAAAGGGAAACAAACGACATCAAAACTATCTCATGCTGTGGAAACTTGGTTCCAGCATTCCTCCATACTGCTTCGGGTGAGACTTTGGTCCACGCTCTATGAGATGATGCCAAAAGGGCCAATAGTATAAGGATTTGTTTGGCTAATTAACATTGAACCTAGGTTAGGCCCCTTCAAGCCAACACTTCTCACACAACAGTAGGGGTAGCCTTGGGACAACAGGAGGACAAGAATCCGTACATGATTTATTAATTCATCAAGAATATGACTCCTGCCAAACTAAACTATACATTAACTGAGAAAGAGTTTTTGGCTGTTATTTGTGATATTAATAAGTTTTGGCATTACATTATAGGGTATCCCCCTGTTGTGCACACTGATCATACAACCATCAAGTATCTTATGAATAAATCGATAACTCTTGGTCGTATTATGATATGGTTATTATTAATTCAATAATTTGATATTACCATTGTAGATAAGGTAGGGAAAGATAATGTGGTTGTAGATTTCCTATCTAGGATGGATACTAGTGATTAAGGTACACCTGTAGAGGATAGTTTTCTAGATGAACATATTTTTGCAATTTCTACTCACACTCCGTGGTATACAGATATTGCTAACTATCTTAATACAGGAAAAATACCTCAACACTTACCATGCAGACAAAAGCAAAGGATTATCCATCATAGTGTCCACTATTCGTGGATAGAGGGATACCTCTTTTATACAAGACTTGATCATAAAACCCAGCGATGCATAGGGGAAGATGACATCTATGATGTCCTGAAAGATGCTCACGATGGCCCTTGTGGAGAGAATTTTGGAAATAAAAGGAAAGGTCATAAGGTGTAACATATGGGGTACTATTGGCCCTTTATTTTTCATGATGCAAGGAAATATGTTTGAGGGTGCGATAACTGTTAGTAGATGTGAAAACTTGGTCGATCGAATGAGATGTCGTTATAGCCTCAACTAGTTCTTGAGCCCTTTGAGAAATGGCATATCAATTTCATTGGGCTATTCAATCCATCCTCACATCAGAAAGTCCAAATTCTGGTATGCATGGATTATGTGACAAAGTGGGTAGAGGCAAAGGCTACTGTGAAAGAAAAAGAACGGGTTGTCTCAGACTTCTTATTCAAAGAAATATTTGCAAAGTACGGAGCTCCTAGAGAGATGGTTTGAAATGAAGGGGCGCCATTCACATCACATCTAATAGCAGGACTTATCAAGAAGTACAAAATCAAGCACAAGGTGACATCTCCATATCATCCTCAAGAAAATGGTCAAGTCAAGAGTATAAATAAAGTGTTGGAGAATATTCTTACGAATACTGTAGCAAACAGTCGTCAAAACTAGGTCGAAATCTTCCTGAGGCAGTTTGGGCATATAGAAAACCATGACGAAACAAAACATGATTTTCTCTATATGAGCTCATCTATGGGAAATCCCCTTTTCTTCCAATGGAAATCAAAATTAAGACATTTAGGAGAACCCATGAAGTAGGTTTGGATCATTCAGAAGCCCAAAAACACTGATTGGAACAATCAAATGAGTTGGATGAAACTCATTTGGTAGTTTTCCAAAACACTATGATAATTCAGTAGGATCGAACTAAATGGCATGATAAATTTATGAAGAAAAAGGTGTCTCAAAGAGGATATTGAGCATTGCTCTATAACTCTCAATCCAAATATTTTAAAGGAAAACTTGCTCTAGATGGATAGGACCATATGAAGTTGACACGATGTTTGATAACAAGATTGTTAGACTCATAACAATCGATGGCACATACTCCCCTAATTGTAAATGGACATCATCTCAGATTTTATCACTATCCAGTTTCCAAAGGCTCGTTTACTAAACATCTAATTTTGGTTTTGAATTTGTTAGTGTAGAGAATCCTTCTTCTATACCTC